>JAPDER010000074.1:0-118679 GCA_027569225.1 Aspergillus panamensis | reverse complement strand
CTCGGTAATGTTGCGCAGCACTTTACCCCTATGAAGCTGGACTGTGATACGCCTCCGCTGAGCCATCCGTATCTTGTCTGGGGCATTGGATGTTTCCAAAATCTGATCAAGCACCCTGCTAGCCGCAGTAGTCTCGGAAATATTTTTATTTCTTTTTGTGAAGGAGGACTTAACAAGGGTTGAGACCTCATGATTATACCATATTGAGGCTCCAATGTATTCAAGAAAGTGAAATATCGTATGTTTCTGATCTTTGGGATAAGACTTCTTGATAATATCACTCCACACTTGGCTATTAGACCCTTGAATTTCCGTACAATTTTGAACTGAGCGTACTATTTCGACAAATATATGCTCAGAGGTTGTGGGATATGACAGGCTGAGCTCGCTGATAATGATATTTGCCTCCTCAGCTGAAATTATATCTAGATCTTCATCACTTCTAGACACTTCGTGATGTAAGCCGCAGGAGGTTTCCGAGTTTATTGAGTGGTCACGAGAGGTTTCATGTTCTTGAGGATTTGGCTCATGAGAGGTGCTTTCTTGTGGAGCAGATTCAGGGGTTGTTGTTTTTGGATCGCGAGAGGTTTCGCGAGGCTGTTCTTGAGCAATAGTTGTTGCGTGGGCGGCAGTTTCTTGGTTGATTTCAGAGGGAGTTGCTGCTGGATTGCAAGGGGGTTGCTGAGAAAGGTTCGCATGGGAGCTTTTTTCTTGAGCAGTGGATTGAGAGAGGGGTGTTGCATCCATATTATCCCCGTGTGTCCGTTTCAGCCGTTTTGAAGGTTGGTATGTTGAATCTTTTACCCTTCGCTTGCGTCTCACTGGGGCTTTGCGGTTGCTTTTGCTCAAGTTATTTATTGCATTAATAACCTTGTCACTAAGTTTTAAGCTGGGATATTTAGCTAGTAACTTAGCGCAGTGATTGAGTGCCTTTAATACAGAGAGTTCTGGGTTGTGTTTAATGGTTTTGTTGGAATTCATGGTGACGTCCTCCATGTGGTTAACAGGAATGTTGATAGCTATGAGTACTTTCGAGGCATTCCGCTCCGGTCGCGTTGATTTCCCAGGATATTGCCATAACATCAGCGGGCGGTGACTACCGTATATTTTGCCGAGGCGCATCGTTGATGCCCAATTATTTCACGTGACCAAACTTAATTTGCCCCTCCAATATTTCTTCCAAGTTAAAATGGTTTTTGTCTGCGACGGCCTCTATGCCATATGACTATCCACCATTATGTCTCAACCAGTTCATCTTTTCGAAGAAGGCTTGAGCGAGAAGGCCGAAGAGGAGCGCAAGACTCTTGCAGACTGGGCAGCTGAGGTTCCATTCACAAAGCGAGAAGATGAATTCGAGGTGCATGAGTCAGACGATTTGAACGAGGGAGTAAAATCCCTTATTAGCGCGCTTGGGACACGGACAACGGTATGTAATAGATACGGCTTTGATTCTGCTATTATTGACACTGCCCAGGGCTATTCATTAGTCCAAATTCCAGGTCCGAAGTCCGCCCCGTTCATCTACAAGAGAGATGTGTACATTATTCCCTTGCAAATACTCTCTGGATGCCCCACTGTTGAAACTATACCGCTTCAGGTGGGCAAGTATGTCTTTATGAAGGCTGCACAAGGGGTTCATATAAGCCCTGGAATACGGTTCCTTTTCATTTTGCTATAAAATATGGTTGAAACTATATCAAGCACTTGATAACACATTATGGGACAAAAGGGAGCTGCCAACGGAAAGCTGAGAAGAAAACTGCGGTATACCAGGGGATAAATAAGACGTGTTTGAATTTGGTGCATATTCAGGGCCTGTAGGTGTCGTTAATGCCACATGATTCATACTCAAGGGCATCTCTTTTGACAGAGTTATTGGCTGCGCAGACGATGATAGATCGTATTGTATATTATTCATAAAAGAGACTGTATCAGGATGTAATAAACCAACGTCCAAGGTGGCATCTGGAATTTCAGAGAATGAGGATAAGTTATGGGATGTATTATATGTCGGTGGGTGAGTATTTAAAATTCTCGAAAAGGACTCTAAATCGTGATATGTTGTACCCGAGGTGGGAGAGCTAATTTGAGGCAGAGCGCTTGTCGAGTAGGAACCTGTGTTGTTGTACATGATATTCGATGCTAGATGCCTCGTATGTGAAGGAGTACCGGCGCTCGTAGAGAATAACTCAAGATCGTCAAAGGGAATGAGTCTAGAGAAAGACGCGAGATCGTAGAAAATATCATTGGAGGTAGAGAAAGACGCGAGATCGTAGAAATTATCATCGGAGGTAGAGAAAGACGCGAGATCGTAGAAATTATCATCGGAGGTAGAGAAAGACGCGAGATCGTAGAAATTATCATCGGAGGTCGAGTGAACGGGTGCTTGTGATCCATCTTGCTCATGAGGGTGACTGAATTGAACCCGCTGTTGAATTACAGCTGATTGACCATATGGTACATCAGTTGCGTTTGGTATCTGGCCTGTTTGTCTGTTGATGGTCCTGTCTTCAACAACAGACCAAAAACTGGTGTTGGAAGGTGATTGCCAATGTAAACTGTATTGAGAAGGTATCATTGAATCAGAATACGAGACCAGATGTGTTGGAGTGTTTGGGGTGATTATTTCCAGCTGTGTATCCTAGAGATGAAGTTAGCCTTTAATTTTCTCAGCAAACTACAATTATCCATACATTTTGTCTCCCATGATATGATGATATAGTCCTCCGTCTTTTTGACGGGCGAAGCATATCTTCCTCTTGGTTGTTGCCAGCATCAGCTGTCTGGCCTGGCTCACTTACAAGTTCACGCCTGGAGGACTGGTCGTGGAAGGTAGCGGGATTTTGAGGATTCAAATCTGAAGTGGCAGTCGCAGCGGTGGTGTTTGAATATTGTATATCAGGTAAAGACAGTGAATTCTGCGTGGATATGGCTAAACATTCAGGCGTCTCGCTTGGGACGTTTCCTTTGTTGTAATCCAATTGGAGGCGTGTAAACCAGGCAGATTTATCCAAAATAAAGTTCAAGAAAGTGGTGGAAGATTTGAGGAATAAAATATCAATAAAAACTGGAAAATCCGAGGCTTTGAGTTGCCTAAAGTGGTAAACAGCCAGAGCTGTGAAGGCAGAGAGCCCAGCCGGGCTCTCTTGTCGTTTCATATCTATGAGCCGATCTTTGAGTAGTCTCTCCATGACTAGCTGTCGTATACCAACATTGGTCCACCTAGCAACTGATAACTTGTTTTCATTAGCAAAATTGCTTGCGAAGGCCGTCACCTTCCCTAATCTCCGCTCGTTTATATCACCGCTGTAAGCAATATTTTCTAACACCAAGTTGACTTTAGTGTTTGTAGTCTCCTCAAACTGTTGGGCCAAAGATCTTTGTGCGAGTCCCCGGAATAAATCATCTTTTCTCTGCAATAACTGATCTTTTAAGTTGCTCCGTTCTCCCGCACGTTTAATATCTTCAAATCTTCTGTCCCTCCAAGCCTGCCTGCTCCGATTAGATGGAGCTATCTCTATCTTGTCCTTATTCTTAATAAACCATGGCTCGAGGGTTACCAAAGCGTCGTATAAAGCACTCGCACGTTCTTGCGATGTTTCCTTGGAGGATGAACTTTGGTGGTTGGCTTTCAGACGGGCCCGAATTTTCTTCGTCGTGGCTTTAAACTGTTTCTGATGCAAAACATAGTCTTCATTGGTGACTTTATTCAGGGTTTCTAGGGCAATGAAAGGGTCCATTGTGGTTAGATGCTTGAAAGAATGAATGTCAGGGAGAGAGTACCCCACTCCAGGACTTGGGTTTGAAGGAGGGAGGGAAGATTGCGGCTTTGGTTACCATACTTTCCCGTAGATATCCGCTATTACCTACGGTGGACTGTTAAAGGAAAATAGAAAAACCACCTCAAATCATCGGAATTAGCTGCTGGATCAAGCCCCATCTATTTTGAGAATATACTATCTCCTCGCCCCCATGACCAAAGGGAAAGTACTACTAGAGCTAGATGAAAATAATATATGCACGTGCTAGATCCTCCTGTTGCTTCATCCCGTAAAAATCCCTCTCCAAAGTGGAACCCACCACATGTGATTTATGCCCCGTTGCCATTTCCCGTATAACGTGGTATTTGGACTAGTTCCTATATCCATGGTGAATAATATATCCTTCAGTATTGTGTATACAGGTCAGGTGGCAGCTCAGCAAGCCCAGGTGTCCATGTTCTGCCTGATGAGGTTGGAGAGTCGAATAGTATAGTCTGATGGACGCAGACACTAAGAGGCCATTCAGATTGGGTTTGGTCACTGGCCTTCTCACCAGATGGTTGCCTGTGGCTCAGACAAAAACATCAAGATCTGGGATGCCAAGACCTTTCCAGATATCTATAGTAAATGACTAGGTGGCCCTCAGTGGTCAAAAGGCACTGGCTTATTTCGTCGTCTTGAAAGTGGTCCGGCTATGACTACAGGCAACCTGGCAAAAAAAACTTCGTCTCATGTACACCTCTTGATCAATTTGGCTACGGAATGCTTGGCGGCATTGATTAACGCGAAGGCTTCTGGTGGGTAACACTTAAGCGAGGTAAACCAATAAACATATTCCATATAGCATTATATCTAGGCAGCAATATTTTGATAATTTTTATTGGCTAGATCGCAGTGCCAAGTCCATTCGTGTTTGAAGTGATGGGTGGCGAGCCAATGCCTGTTCAGGAAAGTTGGGGAGGGTGACCGGGATGAGCAGGTCGCGCGGCGCTGGGCGCGGAGGGGTGAGCGGCTCACCCCCATCTATTCTGCACTCACCCAGCTCACCCGGCGTCGCGCGACCGAAAAGCGGCGCTCACCCTAACCACCCGGGGGCGGCAGCCACCCGACTTCTGGCCGCGTTTAAGCCACTTGCCGGCCAGTTAGTAGTATGGTGGGTGACCACATGCGAATCCTGGCTGTTGTATATATTTTCTTTTTTTTCAATGCGCCATATCTATCATATGTATGTGGTGGGTGTATGTATGGTTTTGTTACTTAAATCCAGGAAAACAGAAAGGAAACTATCTCTTACCTTCCCATGGTGAGTCTTGTCCTGAAAGGTTGACCTGTATAGATTTTAGAATATTATTATAAAAGTTCCTCCCTGTGGCAGTCTATTATATAGAAACAATGTAAGGATGGTCCTCTCAATCTTGTGTGAACTTGTGAGTTCTTCAGGGACAACTGCCAGTTACGTATTCCCCATGTATGTATCTGCAAACCCCATTGGTAAGGTTTAATGCCGGTTGTTTCTGCCTTTGGCTGTTTCCGCCAACATGTGTACCTACAGGACAGGATAGGTAATCTTGCTGTCAAGAATTAAGGACGCGCAAGCGCGGCCTGGAGTTCTTGTTGTATTAGTGAAGGTATTAAAACCACTATGCCACAAACAGGTGTCAAGACACTTGGTGCAGCGTAATAGTTAATATACCTGCTAGATCTCCTGTCAACAGAAGGTTTCCGCATATACGACTATAGGAAGTGGACAATAGCGCTTCCCGTCTGCTCAGCCGTACTGAAGCCGGAGAGGGTTCCAGGCGACTGCATCTGCCATGCCGGAAATATTGTCCAATGCAGACGTTGGATAGAACTTCATCATTGGGCCAACGGATTATAGATTTATGATCAAGATATTCCCACACTCTAGGGATCTCCTTTTAGGATACCATAGACCACGATCTACTTCCTTTTTTTTTGCACACTGTAACTCATAGAGGAGTTATAATCCTTAAATCAGTGTGACCAAGCACATACGACCACAAAACCCATTATAGTACGCTGTCAATCCCTACCTAGTAATGCGCCCTGAGCTCGAGAATGACGCCAGATTTAGTTTTAGGGTAAGTATATCCCCCGCTTCTCCTTTTCATTTATTACCTAACTCTGTGCCATAAATCTAAGCCTAGGGCACTGATACTGTCTGCTATCTTTTTTTTCTTCTTCTCTTCATAAGTGATTCCGCATGAAAGGCTTTTCTCGCCACATGTAATTACTGATCGAAATGGACGTAGACCGCCGGTGGACTTCTGTGCCCCGGATAAAGCAAAGTTTGACTGAACGTTATAGGAAGAGATTCCGTGGAGTTGAGAATTGCATTTACTCAGCGCTTGCGGTTACATCTACTCAGGCTGTGGGCGGATCGATCCACCAGTGTCTCAAACTTGGAATACCTGAAAAGGGGGAAACGCAAGCGATTGGCCCACTTTCCCTTGGGTGGCCTATATCATTCTTTAGAGTTATTTCGCAAATTGTTGCAGACTTCACGAAACTGGGGCGAGCATCTCCGCACCCTGTAACCCCAGATTCTCCAGACCATCTGCGGTGGCTATAGATAGTGGAAATCTTTGCACGAGTGCATCTATAAGAAGCTCCGATGTCCTTCACTTTCGACCTCCTACGACTTCCGAGAAAGCGAAAGTCGATTTCTACTGTCGCCTCTTGTCTTTGATTCATACACGCCAAGGTATGCTGACAACCATGCGCTCTTTTCTGGGAAGAGGAAAGACACTTCAAGCCGGCCTGACAGTATGCTGCTTGTTTGCCTTTGTTCTCTTCGGCTATGATCAAGGTGTTTTTGGCGGCATTCTCGAGAATGAAGACTGGTTGAAGCAGTTCAATCATCCCTCCGATTCCGAGACTGGCATCATCGTCAGCTGCTATAACCTGGGTTGTTTCGCTGGCTGTATTGGTGCGCACCCCTCCCTTGTCGTCACCGGTCCACGACTCTCTGCTACGCTGGCTACTTACTGATGACTCCAGTGAACTATATGACCGGTGAGAGGCTTGGGCGCCGTCGAACGATATGGCTCGCCATGGCCTTTGTGTTGGTTGGGGCCATATTGCAGACGACAGCCTTCACGGTGCCACATCTCGTTATCGGTCGTTTAGTGACCGGCTGCGGTACTGGCATTAAGACATCCACAGTGCCTATGTGAGTTTTTGGTGCCATTGGGATTTTCGGACCCCCCCTTCCTTTCTCTTCTTTTCTGTGCAACCCCCCAGATATTTTGTCTTCATTTGTTCCAAATGGCTAACCAGAAATGGCGTCTAGGTACCAGGCCGAACTTTGTGATCAACATAAACGGGGCCGTCTAGTCTCGGCGGAGGTTCTTTTCGTTGGGGTCGGCATCACAGTGGCCTATTGGTTTGATTTTGGCATGTCCTTTGTCGGAGGCTCAATTGCATGGCGCCTCCCCATTGCAGTTCAGATGGTCTTTGCAATTGTGGTCGTTGTCCTTGTCCTAGGGCTCCCCGAGTCGCCTCGCTGGCTCTATAAACATGGCAGATCTGCCGAGGCGATGGACGTCCTTTGCAGGGTATACGACCGCGAGCCCACGGACGAATACATTCTGGCCGAGCGTGATGCCATATTGGGCACGATTGAGCTCGAGTCGCGTGAAAATCCGTCCCGCGGTCTTCTGAGCATTTTCCGCCACGACCGGGTGAAAACTCGACAGCGGGTGGTTCTGGCTTGGCTGGTGCAGTTCATGAACCAAGCAGGCGGGGTCAACCTCGTTGTCTACTACGCGCCATGTGAGTGGAAGTTTCGATCATGATCGCTCTTCTCCTCGGAGATCCGACATGTGGCTAACTGGTGGACTTTCGTAGCGGTCCTCATCCAGAATGTTGGCCTCTCGCCGAGGCTGGCCCAAATCCTGGGGGGCTGTATTAACATGATGTTCATGTTCGGATCGATCGTTCCATCCTTCTATCTGGACCGCATGGGCCGGAGAAAGACAATGATGGCTGGTTGTGCCGGCCTGAGTTTCTGCATGCTGATGATCTCCGCTCTGTTGTCACGGGCTGATGATATGCCCAACGGACACGCCTACGCATCTGGTGCCGTGGCATTTCTCTTCCTGTACATGCTTATCTTTGGAATGAGCGTGAATTGTGTGCCATGGGTTTATGTGCCGGAAATTCTGCCCCTGGAGGCCCGCACTCGGGGTTCTGCTGTCGGTGTCAGTTCAAACTGGCTGTGGAATTTCACTGTCGTCATGATCACACCGGTGATTATCCACCGGCTCCATTGGAAGGCATACCTTATCTTCATGGCGACCAATGCGCTCTTTGTGCCGGCGTTTTACTTCTTCTTCCCGGAAACGAGTAATTTGCGGCTGGAGGATATCGACCACGTGTTCTCCCGGAGTGGGAACCCCGTGAAGAACGCGCAACAGATTGCCGCCGAGCTGAAACAACATGGGCGGGTTTTTGCCCTTGATGGCAACGGTAACGCGACGAGTTCGTCCCATAGTGACTTCGAGGAGAAAGTGATCCGTGAAGTGAGAACGGAGGACGTGGAGGCAGGAAGCCGTGGATAGTCGTCTACAAGCGTGATCCGTAACGGAGACGGGAAGGCGATGCTGGGAAAAATTCGCCGGATCAGGGGTGGAGATTCTTGTCTCATGAGTATTTACGTTGTAGCTCGTTATTGAACCTGCGGCTAGATAAATTTACTGGCCGAAAGTTGTTGGAATAGCCTTGGTTTCCATCGTAGGTAGATCACACCCTAGTTCATCTCATCCGTTCCTGGTCCTTTTGCATGTAATGTGTTAGCAAGTACAGTATGTAGTGGGAGCAGTATATTTGAAGCTATGGATGTGGGCACCCGACAGCTGGTCTGCTCTCGTGCTAGTAAGACAACTGAGCAAGCTTTAATAGCTTGTTTGAACAGTCAACTGAGGGACACATCATGGATGATCCACGGAACCAATTATTAAGTGCTGATTGGCAGGCTGGGTCTCTCATGTAAACCTTCGGTGGAGTTGGCAAGTCTAACCGCCGGTCATTCTATATTTTATTTTAACTATTTATTTAACTTGACCTTTCCCAGAGGGCAAATGGCCCACACCCCCATTTCACGTAACCCGAAACCCACTTCAGGTCAACCTGGAGCCGCCAAGGTCATGATGCTTCCAGTTGCCTTGAACTTCCCAACCGCTAGGGGGTAAACTGTTGAGTACGGTCGTGTGCTGGCCTGCAGTTGCAAGGTTGATGGAAATTGCCTCGGTTGCTCCAGGGCCAGCGATGCATATAAATAATTTCACATTCCACGCCCATACAGCTCCGATGAGTCAACTCTTGATTCGGCTCTGGACTGTCAAGTGCTTCCAGCCAACTAGTGAAATTTAACACCGCGAGTCATTCTCCGCGTCTCTGTTGCGTGCCCGATCATACCATTTTGAAAGCCTCCTGTTTCTCGCTGCCGTGATGGGGCTGAAATCTCCCATCCCCCTCCAAGAACTGAAATTCAACGTCCCCGTGCCCTATAAACTGCACGTGGATCGTGACCTGCTGAGTGTGACCAAGCAAAAGCTAGCGCTAGCTCGATATCCAGAGGAGCAGACGGATTTTGCAGAAAGCAACTGGGCGCAGGGTGCCAAAGTCTCCCGAGTCAGGCAGTTGGCCGATTTCTGGAGAGATGAGTATCGGTGGGAAGACGAAGAGGTGTGTGGACACTCGGCTCGTGCTCGGAGACGGGTATGTACTGACGTGGAGGCACCAGGAACGCCTGAATGCGCTGTTTAATCATTTCATAGTGAAGGTGGATGTCCCCGGCTATGGTTCGCTTGTACTTCACTATGTCCACCACCGCTCCACGAACACGACCGCGATGCCCCTTCTGTTCTCGCACGGTTGGCCTGGCTCCTTTGTGGAGGCCGCGCGGATTGTCCATCCTTTGACCCAACCGGAGAGAGCCAGCGACCCATCCTTTCATTTCGTGGCCCCTTCCATCCCCGGCTTTGGCTTTTCGCCGGCTCCGACCAAGTCAGGCGTCGGCCCCGAAGTGGTGGCGCGAGCCTACAAGATTCTCATGACCGACGTCCTGCACTATCCTCGATTCGTGACCCAGGGCGGCGACTTTGGCTCCTTCATCACTCGATCCATCGCCATTCAATATCCCCAGGTTGTGCGGGCCCAACATCTGAACATGTTCCCAGTGCCGCCTCCCACCTTCACGGCGGCTCCTCTCGCCTATCTCCGGTGGTGCTTCGCTGCGGTAACATACTCGGACTTCGAGCGACGGGCATTGGCAGTGCGGGAGAATTTTGAACAGGATCAGAGCGGCTATTTGGAACAGCAGAAGACTCGCCCCCAGACTCTAGGGTTTGCATTGGGCGACTCGCCGACTGGCCTATTGGCGTGGTTTGTCGAGAAATTCCACGACTGGGGGGACGTCTACGAGGCATTCAGTGACACCGACATCATCACTTTGGTGATGATGCATTGGATTCACGGTGCGACCCCTGGGCTGCGGTTCTACCGGGAAGCCTTTGGTAGCAGCAAGCGGGAAGCAGAGAAAACCTTTGAGACGTACCTGTCGGTACCTACGGGGGTCAGCATGTATACAAAGGAGCAACTACACGTAAGTCGACGACATGACGCGATTCCCTTGGAGCTTTCCCTCTCGAGTTGGGCGCTAACAAGGCTTCTTACTCAAGTGTCCCCGGGACTGGGCGGCACAGGCAGCAAACATCCAGTACTGGAAAGAGTATGAACGCGGGGGGCATTTTTCGTCCCTGGAACGACCCGACTTGTTTGTGAAGGATGTCCGGACGTTCTTCTCGTCTACGCCCGTCATGAAATCATTCCATGGCAATTAGGCTGGCAGGGCCGGCATGCCTTGGAGAGGCCTTCGCACCTCATGGAGGGTTGTGTCTCTGCCTGCGGTAGGTAGATACTACAGCGAGGGCAACGGAACGAAAGTCTGAATTCATGTTCAGAGGCATGCGCCTCGACCGGGCGAGGTCGTGGTTTTGATGCTAAGGAGCAGTGTATCAATAAGAATGGATATTTTGAGCAATATAGTTATGTAGGAAGGTGGGCACATCAATCCTCCACCCCTTTTTCCTTCCCTCGTCTCAGTGTTGGTATTCGCTGCGAAGTACACCATTTTCTCGAAGACTAGGCCCTTGCCGCGAACGCGCGGAATATATCATATCCTTTCCCTTCCAGCGTATTCAACCGCTGGGAGGCTTCGTCTGAAAGCACTTTCATTTATAAGCACTACGTTGAATTCAAGTCAACTTGAGCATTACCAAGGCCAAAGATCACCGTGTAGCGTCGTATCGCTTAGTAGATGCCCAGTAGCTCGTTGGTGCTGATAAATCAGGTCGTTATCAGCAACTCAACCGAAGCAAGTGCAACCGCCGTGACGTCATCTAATAGATTCCCCGAGGATGAACTGACAGAACTCGGTGGGATATGATTAGTGCCTCCCGATTTCCCTTTTTTCACACCTTTTTCCTTTCCTGCAAACCGCCTCGTTCTATACCGAGCCGGCTCCATTGACAGATATCAGGATGGCTGAGAATCCCGCCGTCGTGGTGCGGGTCGTTAAGGGGAACCCGCCGACTCTGTCGCAGGAGAATCTTGCAATTCCCTCTCCGGCAGCGAATCAGGTGCTTGTGAAGGTATCCCATGTGGCGCAGAACCCGACCGATGGTGCGTCTTGCCCCCTGTAGATCCCCAGAGCCTGGTAGCCTGTTGACTCTGACTCGGTCGTCACAGTACAAGCCTTTGACGGCAATGCTTTTGGCGATGGGGCGGTTCTCGGATGCGACTTCGTGGGAGAAGTTGTCGAGTTAGGAAGCCAGGTCACACGGTTGGCCAAGGGGGATATTGTGGCTGGCTTGATCTGGGGAGGTGAGTACTCAAGATCAAAAGTTTCCCGGGGGTCTCTTGATTCGGATCTCGAGACTAGGGCAGATTTCATTTCATGCTCACGGCCTGGTGCATCGCAGGCGAAATCCCCGGTTTGGGTGCGTATAGTCGTTACTGCGTGGCGGACGACAAGATATCATTCCGTCTCCCTCGTTCGATCTTGCGTGCGCAGGCGAGCACTGTTCCGTTAGCCGCCGCCACGGCGTGGCTTGCCCTCTTTTCGAAAACCTGCCTGGGGATCGAGAGGGTCGGGGCGAAGGGCACCAGCATTCTGGTCTGGGGCGGTAGCTGTAAGTTAAGTTGCGTTAGCTTAGGGTCTCCGACTGGATTATTCGCTGACGGTCTGTAGCGAGCGTGGGCCAGTATGCCATCCAACTCGCTTCCATGTATGGCATCAACGTTGTGACAACCTGCAGCCCGAAGCATTTCGAGTTGGCTCGCTCACTCGGCGCTCAGCATATCTTTGACTACAAGGACCAAGATGTCATCCAAAAGATCCAGGCATCGGAGCCAGGAATATTGTATGTTTTCGACACGATCGGGAACCCAACTTCATCTACAATTGCCTCTGGTGTTTTCAAAGACGGAGCCGGGCATCTGTGCACGGTACGCCCTGGCAAGGCCAACACAGAAAATGTCGCTCCTGGAACCAATGTTACCGACGTGCTGGTATGGACTGCCTTCTTAAAAGATCACAGCTACGGTGATTTCAAATGGCCTGTAGGTGCCCTCCCCACTAAAACACCCATCTCGAGAGAAGGCCATATCTCCCTCTCTCTAATAACTGAATACGGTGCTGATCATAGTACTGCAGGCTTCAAGGGATGACCATGAGCTTGCCAGTGAGCTTTTCGAGAAGCTTCCTGCGTGGTTGGATGATGGAACGCTCCGGCCCAACCAGCCACAGCTCCGAAAGGGGCTGAACAGCGTGCCCGAAGGATTCCAGGAACACAGGGATGGGAAGGTCTCGGCCTTTAAAATTGTCTATGAAATCTGAGCTGCGAGCGGCACAATTCACTGGATCATGCCGGGAGGGTGCTAATCTAGATTTCTTTTTGGCGTAAAAGACAACATGTGGGACGAGCCACAGGGCAAAAGACATATAAAACTTAGTTTTGAATCGTGAAGTCTCTTAGGCATCCACACTATTAGAAGAACCCACATTCCATAAGGACGTCCGTGCTTCCGCTACAGCCTGTTGCTGACCAACACCAGTATCTTCTGAGATCTTCGGGCTGGGAAAGTTACAACTATCGTCTTCATGCAGATAAGGAAGTGCCCAGCACGAATTTGTGGCTGGCTCTAGTTGACATTCTAGAGCACTCGTTGTAGTTCTCCAAGCTTCTGATTGTAGTTCCGCGTGCGGTTTCGCAAGTTTTAGGTTTCTCTGGGGGTAATGGGAGGAAATTCACCTCTCTAGGAGCGTCCCCCCATTTTAGTGGCAAGCACGGACTTGAGAATCAGGTTTCAAATCTAATCATTCAACGGCAGCAGGGGAGCTGCGCCGCTATTACCCAAATCCCCAAAGTCTCCGCAGGTCCAACGCCCGGTCCGACGTTTTCCAGCCGGTCTCACGCTCAATCCGAGCCAGTTGTCTCAGAAGCGCAATTTTCTCCGAGGTATACTCATCTATGTCATCCATCTCCATTGGGGGTACGTGCTGGGTCACTCCTACTCTCCAAGGGCCACCGGCCCACTGGGTGTGTCTTGGGGCGTCGCGGAAACAGATCCCCGTCCGGTCCGCAAAGACAGTGCCAGCGATGTAGAGTGGCTGCAGTTGATTTACCCAATTCGAACTATCTCCGTTAGAATCCAATTGGCTCTTTTCTGCCCGTCGCCATAGTGGAAGTACATACTGGGATACATTGGAAGCGGAGATTCCGCCTAGTTCTCGAGCATGCCAAATAGGATCCTACCATTAGAATTAAGGCATTAGCTTTCAAATGTCTTTGTATTTGCGGAGGCAAATCACAGTTCCATCCTCAACGCATGAAAATCAGACAGCGAGAGAAAAGCTCGAGGGCGCATTGAAACTTACCCGTTCAACGCCTAGCGCATTAGCCCTCGCTTCCAGGCAGCCGGTTTGTAGAAGTAAGATACAGCCGGCATGATAGAAAGTATTACCACAATCTGTTCTATCCTTAGCACGCTCGCATGGAAGAAAGGGGCAGGGGAGCGGACATACTCGCAGAGGGCCAGGATAATACCACAGTGGGGAACGGATTCGAGCCCCTCGAGCTTTCCCTGAGCAGAGGACAAACTTCCTTGGGCCGGAGGCGTCGCCACTCTTGCAGTGCGTCCCACAGCTTTCCAACAGCCGAATAGTAGACAGGATTGCCATCCCTTTCATAAAGCCTGGCATCTGCCAACAGGTTCACGATTTGCGCAAAAGTAAGTATCGCCAGGTTGCAATAGTCATCAACATTGCCCTTTGCAGCTACTGACGGGATAGAACTATCATCAACCCACGAGTCGGTGGGGATGAGAGTTGTTTTGCCGCTAATATATGCCGCCCAGACATCTATGTAGAGGGGAATCAGGTCAGACGAGGGCCTTACGGTTCGGGCTTCGTTTAGTCTTCAGCTCTGCTACGTACCGATTCGGGCAAAGGCCCAAAAGCTGGATTTCACGATACCACTGCAGGAACCGTTCCATTTCCGATTGTGCAATAGACTGGCGCAGCCCTACTCATAAGAAGGAAGTGATTAGGTTAGTTCAGAAGTGATGTCCCAGGAGCCGTCGATACAAACCTTCAAGTGACGCCGCCATTCCCATACACATGACGCCATCATCTCATAGACGCAGAGGAGAGTGCAAGTCGCCAATATCGGGGCGCCTGCTTTATCTGGGTCTTGGCGGAGTAAGAGCTGAATCGTGTACTGGTAGAGCTCCAGAGTCACCGACCGCCGCTGGTCCTGGACAGCATCGCGCTGCCGAGACGCTAGGGCAATAGCCGATGCGAGGAACGGCTTTGAATCCAGCATCTGGTAAATGCTTTTCGAGGTAAAGTGCCTCTCGGAATCGGTGGTCTCGCACCAAGTTCCAGTCTCACTTAGATACAGCGACACCAAGCGAGCACACTCTACGTCTGTCACGGGTTTCGAGGGCTCCGGTAATGGTGACGCGTTCCGGGACACAGCCTGCCCCAACGAGAAGGGTAAAAGATACGAGGCAGGACTGACGGCGAACTGCACCGCTGAGAGCTGATCATTGTGTGACAGCCCGCCTACCTCGTGAATCGCACTTACAGTTCCTGTTTGAGGGGGTGACAGGAAGCTTCCATTGGCGGCCTCGTTATCAGGAGTCCTGTCGAGGGTGGTGTCCGGCTGGATAGTGTCATGTGTGATCAGACCCAGTGGGAAATGCACGTTGCCCGGAGGAGGCAGAGTCGTATCTATCGCATTTAATGTCCGCTCTTCATCCACGAAGGCTTCTGAATCGGTTGATAAACCTGCATCAGGACAGTCCTGATAGCACCTGACTACTTCCTCTGTATCGTCTATAATCTAGATGGGAAGGATTGGTTAGAGCTCTGTCTTCCAAAAGCATGGGGGCTAATAGGCTGCTCATCTCAAAAACTGCTTAGGCGCAGACAGATGAAGCCATGAGAAAATGTGCCCATAGAGTCACGAGCGGTAGCAGCAGCAGCAGTGCTGTGGGGGCCAAAGAGAGATAGCACAACTAAGCGCAGGAGAGTTGCGAGCCACTCACGATTGACGTGGAAGGCTCCCGGGGCGAACCCAGATGATGGCCGCGTGCTTCGCCGGTCGTGGTTTGCCGTCCTTTCTCAATAGCCAGCAGGGTCGCCCTGTCGGGAGTCGACAGCCGGAGGCTACGAGAGGGATGGAAGGAGGCCTTGAGGCCCCACTGGCAAATATAACCCCGCGTCTCACAGCTTCGACACGTGGGGCGCCGTTCATCACCTGACTATGTTAGCTGGTTCATTGACTTGACAGCAAATAACCCAAAGTCTCGTGGTACATTTTCGGCGGCGGCTGCGACAAGGCAGACTGCTAATAGCGTCAGTTTGCCGCTGTGGACTTTGGTTTTGGAGAGGCACTTTACCATCCAGACCGCGTCCTGGTTCGTGTGGAGCGCATCAGATGTCTGCCGAGTTCTCAATTCGGGTGTATCTCGGTAATGGGAGAATAAAACCTCCTCGAAATGTAGAGAGATGTTCAATTGCAGGAAGAGCGGTTGGGGTTGCTATTATTATGCCCGCGCGGGGGACGGTGACAGCCCCATACCGGATTACATAACCCAACCCAGGACGACTCGTAGGGGTGGTGTATTACAAAAATGTGTTGATGAATCCAGTAATATTGTAATTCAGGGGGTAAAATGGCATCTTAAAGTTAACTAAATTGGATTAGTCGATCAGGGATAACTAATGAGATTACTAAATAATAGGCACGTGATATAATATTATTACCAAATAATATAATTATTATGGTATATTTCACCAAAAGGTTCATAAATACGACTTTGTGAAATCCAAGACACCACCCCACGGGACGACGAGAGGGCCCCCACATTCAGAAACTGCGGGGCATGGAGCCGGTGCACTCCACCCTAGGCAAGTGCAAGCGCAGCCGCCCCAAGATAATGAGTGCAGTTGTTGCCCCGGAGTTATACTGTTGTATTGCTCCATCGGTAGAGGAGAGCTGGGGAGAGGACAGGGACGGATGAAAACACTAGGAAGCATCAAGATGAAACATAAATAGTTCTCTTCATCCACGTCTCAGTTTGCCTTCGCTCGCCCCAGAAATCATTGTCCAACGTGCCATTCTTTCTCTGAGCCCCCCATAGCACAGTACTGGAACACCGACAGCATAAAATTCGATTCCTGTACCATGGACTCGTCCAAGGAAGTGATCATCATCGGTGGAGGCATCTCCGGTCTCGGTATGGCAGTGCAATTGAAGCGTATGCTTGGCCATGACAATTTTACGATCTATGAGAAATCCGATAACATCGGGGGAACCTGGTGGCACAATCGGTATCCCGGGTGCGCTTGCGATATTCCTAGCCACTTCTACTCTTTTAGCTTTGCGTTGAAGCCGGATTGGACGACCATGTATCCGGGACGTGATGAGTTACATGGATGTAAGTTCAGGATGTCAAACGCTTTCTCTTCCGAGAGTGCCATCCTATTTTGACCGCATGTGGCTGACGGAGGTGGAAGATTTCATGTCTGTCGCTGAGAAGTACAACATCATCCCTCACTGCCGATTCAACGCCATGTGCCTTGACCTGGTCTGGGACTCCACTCGGTCTTTGTGGGTGTGTACATTTCAGGACACAATCAGTGGAGAGACGTACACAAGAGAAGCGCCCGTGGTAGTCAGTGCAGTTGGCACACTGGATCGTCCTCACATTCCTGAAATCGAGGGATCAGAAACGTTCACGGGCAAAACCTTCCACAGTGCGCGCTGGGATGACACTTTCAAACTTCAAGGGAAAGACATTGTTGTCCTGGGCAATGGCGCATCAGCCACCCAGTTTGTTCCCGAGTTGGTGAGGGAGGTTGGCCCAAAAGGAAGTGTCACTCAGTTTGTTCGAAGTGCCCATTGGTGGACGAAAAGAGTAAGATTCTCCCTGGCCTTCCATCACTGCCCATATCGTCCTTCCATTGTACTAAACTTTGAGTAGGGAAACCCGAAGTACTCGGAAACTTTCAAGATGATGATGAAATATGTGCCATTTGCAGCGCGTGCGTACCGCGTGCTCTTGGCATGGGAGCTGGAGAGCGTGTTTTTCTCCTTCCACATGAACGCGAGAGGTAAGGCTATGCGTCAGCAAACTCGGGACGCCACCCAAGCCTATATCGATAACGATGCTCCCGCGAAATATCGTGAGATTTTGAAACCCAACTATGAGCCTGGCTGCAAACGCCGAGTCAACACTGCAACCTACCTCGCTGCGCTGCATTCGCCACAGATGTGCCTGACCAAGGATCGCGTCGTCAAGATCGGCCCAGACCACGTGGTTACCGAAGCAGGAGACCGATACCCTGCAGATGCTATTATTTACGCCACCGGGTTTCTCACTCAGAAGTGGCTCCACCCTATCAAGGTCAAAGGCGTCGAGGGAAGGGACTTGCATCAGGCGTGGGACGCGTCTGGCGGTGCAGAGGCCTACAAAGGCACCGTAGTCACTGGTTTCCCGAACTTCTTCATTCTCTACGGGCCCAACGCCGCTACTGGCCAGCATTCTGTCATCTTCCATTCGGAATGTCAGATCAACTACTCGTGCCGCCTCCTGCGCAAGGTCTTGGGGGGGCAGGCTGACTCCATCATGGTCAAGCAGATGGCACAGAAGCGCGACCTCACCTGGGTCCATAAGAAGCTTCAGGGACTTGTCTTCAACAGCGGTTGCCAGAGCTGGTGGATGGACCCCGTCACGAAGAAGAACACGTTCATCTACCCCGACCCCATGTATAAGTACTGGGCGCGCACGATCTTCCCACGCTGGTCGGACTTCGAAGTTAAAACAAGTCAGCCAAACCGCCGTTTCGCCGTGACAATCATTGGAATTGCCTTATCTTTGGGTGCATTGACGTGGTCCTTCACCTCGCTCCCGGGCACCGCTAAGATGTTTGGGGAAGCAAGTTGGTTAGCGGGCGCGAAGTGGCTTACGGATTATCTGAAGGCTTGAGAGAGTCCATCAAAATCATGTTTCATTGTCGTAGCTTTCGATTGAGAAGATCTCACATGTCCTAGATCAGCGGCTTGTTTATATCAGCCTCGCTTCCTCAGTTACAGTGTTTGTCCGATAACCTGCTCTGAGGGCGATCCCACGGTCCTGTGAAGAAATATTACTGGCAAATTCCCTAGAGCTTCGTATGTTCTGGCTCTCAATTGGTCCAACCTGTCCCTACCGCTTCAATGTTGCATTTAATGCCCTGATTGAGGTCACCACCATGTAGAGAATATACACAGCAGCTTTTTTTCCGTTCGTTATGGTGCGAGAGAGGAGGTATTCCCTGGGGGAGTAATTCAAGCTGCCATTGGAGATGGGACAGGAACAAGAGCCGAAACTTGTTCACATCTGCGGTACTGTCTTTTCTTGGTTTATAATAAGGTCTTAGATCCGGATTTCCATCCCTGTCCGGCCCTCTTGACGACAGCACCCTAGCCCTCGAGCTTCCCTACGAGGGCCAAAACCTCCTCCCACACTTCAACTGACTGTGCCAGAGTATCATGGTCGGTCCCATCAATCACCCTCGAGACAAGCCCAATCTTCTCCTGCACCCCCCGCGCCTTCCAACACTGCTCGAAATACTCCTGCCCCTGCCGCCCCACCAACGCATCCTTAGCAGCAAACCACGCCCGCACTGTCGCTCTCGTGTTCCCATGCTTACTTCTCTCGCTCTCCATCCCTGCCAGCATCTCCGCACAGCGGGCATAATCCTTGCAAGCACCCCAGTCCCACCCCTCCCCTTTCCTCAGACACTGCAGCGCCTCCCCGTTTGCTCCGACTGTGTTCTCGTCGAACATAAAGCGGACCGCTAGCCGGCTCAGCTCCGCCGCCTCCCCGCGTGGCATGCCATAATCCCGCTCCATGCGTCGGAAATTCGTGTCCAGGAACGACTTGCCTTCTCCTTCTTCTTCTTCTTCTTCTCCTCCGTCAACGCGACTGACGCCTGATGACCCCGACATCTGGCGCATTAGGATACCACTAGACGCGAGCACAGGGCTCGCCTGCGTGATGAGGAAACGCGGGATGCGGTGCCACAGCGTGAATGCCCGTTCAGGGATCCACTGCGCCATCTGCATGGACGTGACATGCGACTCTGCCGGGTTGACCCAAGGTGCTTTCGTTGAGCTCAGTCAGCTATTTGACGGCTGATGCACGAGGTAGTAAAAATATATATATATATATAAATATACACACCTAAGAAGCAGACCACCGGCCCCACGAGATCACTACATCGCGCCCATGTATTGAGCAGGTAAAGTGTTCCCGCGCTATGTGACACCAGACTCACGCGGGGGATGTCCAAGTGGGAAAGCAGCCGCGGCAGCATATTTACCCAGACGCTGATGCGCTGGGAGGACGAGACATCAGTCGAGGCGCCCATCCCTGGACGGTCGACGACCAGCAGGCGCACCCCGGCCCGCTCGGCCATCCTGTGCATGGGGATGCCCAGGTACCGCGAGGCGAACATGCCCGGGAGGTAGAGCAGGGTGGGCCCTGTAGAACAGCCTATGTCGGCGTAGGAGACCGTGAGGGGTCCATGGCTTGTTTCCAGCCTGAGACGGCGGTGGAAGCGGCTGTTGGAGATGAGGGTGAGGGGGTCAGACATGATGCCGATGAGGTTGAATTAATGATGGGCGGGAGTTGGTTTGTTATAGCGCGTCTACGTTGAAAACTTGGTGGGGCCGAATCAGGCGATAAAATTGCTGCCTGGTCATATGATACACCATCACATCCAAGTCGAAAGACTCGATCAGTGAATTGGGGCTTCTCGAGGACGGTCACACAGAGAGTTAATGACAGCAATACTCAATGCTTGTTAGGTTGTTGGCACCTTACTGTATAACTTCCATATTCTGTAAATTGGGCGGCAACTTTATCTGTTATTTGTTAATTCATAATTAAGTGTTGACTGTTCTCATGGGTTTATATAGATATATCTAACGTTAATACTTAATTATTCCAATCCCCCTGCAACAATGGACCCTTTAAATTAAATCTCACGTTTCACAGCTCATCCAATGAAAAATACCAGCTCGACTCCACCATTTTAACCCCCCGCGATGATTTCCCCGCATTTTCTGATGTACCCCTATATACAGACATAATTCCATCTGGTCGGTAGGGCGAATATCAATAGCCCCCTATGTCCACCTTCAAAAGGACTACCTTGGAAAGTGATATCTATAAGAATGAACAAGGTTCGGTTGTGGAGGTTCTGGAGAGACGTGGATTTCTATAGGCAGTAGTGTTACATGTGAACTGTTTAAACCATATATGCTTTGCACCTTGACAACCTCCATTAATGCATGATCATCCAATGGATCACATCAAGTGGTAAAAAAGAAACATATACAACAGCCAGGATTCGCATGTGGTCACCCACCATACTACTAACTGGCCGGCAAGTGGCTTAAGTACGGCTGAGCGGACGGGAAGCCCTGTTTTCCACTTCCTATGGTCGTATATGCAAGAAGCTTCGCCAGTACAATACTTAACTGGCAGTTACAGGATTCGTTTGCTGAATTGGTTATTCGGACAAGTTAGGGGCTGGAGATAGAACCGCCCACGAGAGAAAGAATTATCAGGATTCGAAACACTGCCGCTGGAACTGATCCTGTGCATTGCAGATTTTCTGGAAACGCCTGACATTGTCTGCTTGAGCCTGGGTAGTCATCTCCTCCCCAGCTCTCTCGGAAGACGAGTCCTGCCAGTAGGAGACCGGTCATTAACGATAATAGCCCCTGACCAGAATAGCCGGAGACCTACCACTATCACGGCCACACACCCGGGATTACGGCGGGGTCATTGGCCTACACAGAAGTCATGAAATGGGAGCCCTCCCTAATTATTATCATGTTACTCTCCGTAGAAGGGCGGGTCTGCTCACGCAATGGAGATCGCTCGACATTAGTCCTCCAGGTCCAAAACTAGGTCTTATTTCACGGATATCAACTACATCATGTCCACGCTCAGGCTTCTACGGGTCTGTCGGCATCAGGAATTAGGCTGCGATGCCGGGGATTGTTATACCCGTTCGGCACTGGGGACTCGGGGTTTCCGACCCGGGAAAGACGACGCGTTCGAGTATATTCGCTGTTCAGTTTGTGGGGTTGAGTTCCAATTTAACCTCCGAGACTGTGGGACAGATGGAAAGGCCGTGGTATTGACTAAATGGCTGGATCTTGGTGCTGGGCGGACGATCATGAGCTCGGGGGAAATTTTCGGACTATTCCAGGATGCCCCATCTATCCAGGATCGAGGCGATGATCCGACAGAACGGAATCAATCCTATTTGATGGGAGATCGGTACCGTCAAGGCTAGGGGGTATATACTGGTCGCTATTATGAGCACACCTAGGTAGCAATGAAGGCACATTTCCTCTATGTGTACCTAAACTACCTAAGTAGTAGTAGTAGTAGTAGCCAAGCCTGAAACATGTGGGTCATAATAGCATCACCTGTGTTGGCTCGTGTTGGATTTGAAATCTATCAGGAATGAGTCATTTGTCAGCGAGGCTGTGGATTATCCCAGGAAAAAACCAACATTGAATTTATAACCTGCCTTCCTGTCCTCCCCAACTTCACAATCAACCTCTTGCTACTACCATGGTTCACACTTTCTACGACGGCACCATCGTGGTGCTCCAAGGGATCCTCAACACCCTCTCCCACGTCCTCCACCTCGCCGAGCAACGCCCCAATGCCAGCACTCTGCTCGACGCCCGCCTACACGAGGACATGTACCCATTGCCGGACCAAATCCGCCTGGCGACCCAGTTCTCCGAGAACCTAGTCGCAAGACTGACCGGTCGCGAGCCGGTGACGTTTGACAGCGATCTCACGACGTTTGCCAAATTCTACGAGCGCATTGACACGGTGCTGAAATCGCTCAACGAGGCCGACAAGGATGTCGTTAACCAACACGCCGATGTCCTCACCCCCACTCCGATTGGGCCTCAACAGACGGTCGATATGAGCGGCGGTAGCTATGCCCACATCGTCGCCTTGCCGAATATCTACTTCCATCTTACTACTGCGTACGGGATCTTGCGAAAAGAGGGGGTGCCGCTGGGTAAGCGGGATTATTATGAGGGCTTCTTTCCTCTTCCTCGACAATCTGCTGGGAGTCATCAGTAGAGGAGATGTTGGGTGTGAGGAGTTTGTGTCAACGGGCAATATTCAATTAGAAAGATCAGCTCGGGAAACAGAGAGATGAGACTATTATAAACCATTCTGATATATAACATAGTAAGCACTGGCCAGATTCAACCTCAACATGAACACCATAGACATATTAAGTCCTTCAAAAACTATCGCATCCTATTACTGCTCCCACTCGTTCATCATCTGGTTCGAGATTGTATCCTCCTTATTCCCCCTCAAAGCAATGTCAATCATCACCTTCGCCAGGACATCCAGCTTAACAGAAGGCACCAGGCTCCAAAGCTGATCCTTCAACGTCCCCGCCCGCGACGGAACCAGCCCAGGCCGCATGATATACGCCTCAAAAACATCAGAATTCGCCTCTGCGTGCCTCAGGAGGATATTTTCCACTTCGCCCTGTATCTACCATTAGAAACCCGGGACAAAAGTGATTGGAAAACATACCCGAAGACGCCGGAAATCCCCCATATACCACAGCGACTTCTCCTGGTCGCGCTCCACCCCAGCGCCACTAACATATACAAACCGAAACTTTCCCTCGGCGGGCTCAGCCGATGGCGACGAAGTAGACCCCGCAATGAAAGCGCGTTGAAACGTTGGTGCCGCGGCAGCTATATACTCAAGAGACACGCGACGCGTATGTTCATCGTTCGACGCCTGCGATGGCCTTAGGCCTAGTGCCCACAGACACGCTCCCGCGCTTTTGATTTCCTCGATTAATGTCGGGGCCGCGTAGGAGAGATAGTCGTCGTCTTTCATGAGGTGGACGCGCAGTTTGTCATTGGTGATGTCGAGCTCGCGGCGGGAGAGAGCGACGATGGATGTGATGTTGGGATGGGCGAGACATTGCGAGAGGATTTCTTTCCCGATGTAGCCGGTTGCGCCGGCGATGATGACTTTCATACTGTACTGGTAGTAGAGAATTGTATGTGTTTGGTTTGAGGCGGAAGATGACTCCAGGGATGTGGGGGAGTTAAGCTTCTTGAGGCGTGGTGGCTGCGGCGGTGTCGGGGCTGTGCTTGGTTACACTATGCTTATTTTTAACCTCCCCTGTTCTAGCTGCAAGGTACTCTCATTGAACAGAAAATAGTGGAGGAAATATGTCAACCTCGATCAAGTTGAAAAGAGGTAACTATTCGCTGAAACCACCATCCAAGGTACCCGGAGTCTATGACGTATGAATCCATCGCAGTAATCTTATCCGATATTGGCCTCTCTACCCACGTATATATATTCGCACCATGTTAAAAACAATCCATAAAAGCTGAGTCATTACGCAAGAAAAAAATAAAATAAAAAGGAAATATAGAAGGGAATAGATTCATGTAATAGAAAAATTCGTAAAAATTAAGTCCATATATCATGAAATGGGACAAACAGCTGTCAAGAGGCGAGTCCCTTTTACTGTCGCGCGGATGTATCTGCGCCAACATATGTCCACGAAAGCTCTTCGTTTGACCTAGATCCCTGACTCACGGTGATAACCCGTTTCTTACCGGGTATAAGATCAAATCCGTTGTCACTCAACTTGAGGCCCTGACGCTCCTCAAACACGAACCCTTTAACCGGGAGATCAGCAGAAACAGTGATCTGGTCCTTGGATGGCGAAACCTCAACCTTGACATTTCGATTCGAAAAGTCAATATACTTTAGAGGTTGGGGCCAAGCGGTGTCAGTCGCTACAACCCCTCCACGGACACTCATCACCGCGTGAATGATGAATGGATCGTGTTCCTCAAATTGGGTTGAGCCGGCTGTTTTCACAAGCTTGTTCTCGAAAACCTCCGTCGTACCATTCGGATTTGCCAGGATCTTGGTCGTGATAGTCTCACCGACCAGATCGCCCGAGCGGATCGAGATAAACTTGACGACCACCTCGACCTCAACCTCTTCCTGGAGGCTGCTCGCAATCCACACATCAAACTGGCACGAATTAGTCGCCATTGGATCCGCGTGGCCCGAAGTCCAGACCGGGCAATCCCGAGCAATGCCCACATCTAGCGGTCTGAGAGCCCTTGCAATGGCGTAGAACGCGGGCTTTTTGACGAGGTAATAGTCGACCACCGCCCATGACATGGTCGGCCAACAGTCGTTCAACTGCCAGACAAGTGCGCCACCGCACTTTCTCGCCCCTGGTGATCCCCACATTCGTCTCCAGGCCTTGTATGCGTACCGCATGGTTTCGGCTTGGAGGACTTGGGTAACGTGAGTGAAAGATGGGAGATCGGAGGGAACGAGGAAGTTCTCGGCGACATATGTCAGGAGGCGGCGTTCGTGATCGCCGGCCTTATTCCGGAAATCCATCATCATCGAGCCCGGGTGTCGTTGGGCTGGGTTGGTGATGGCGGCCCGGATCGTTTCTAAGTGGGGGTAGGCTTCCATTCCAAACTCGCTGACGAAACGGCCGGAGAGGTCGGCGGAATCTTGATATCTGCTCATTTGATTATGCCAGACTAAACCTTGTGTTAGCGCAGGTAAATGGGTATAAAGAGGGCTGGCTTACTGTTCCACTGGTGAATGTCGCCAACAGTCGGGTCAGCGGAATGCTTCCCATCGCCCCACGGGCTCCCGGGATGGTAGATACGCGACGGATCCTCCTCCTGAACCCATTTCGGTAGCAAGAACTCGTAGATATATCTGGCGGGAAACGTGGAGTGCCGCCAAGAGTCCGGATTGGTGTCGTCTGGGTCATACTCTAACTTGTATCGCTCCTGGACTTGATAATCCTCGTTATTTCCTGCCCAGATGACCACGGAGGGATGGGACCTCAGCCGTCTGATGTTCTGCCGGGCTTCCTCTTCAAGCGAGATGAGAAAAGAGGGATACACGGGGTAGCTGGCGCAAGCAAAGGCAAAGTCGTGCCAAACCAGAACGCCGAGCTCGTCGCAAGCATCTAAAAAGGCATCATCCTCGTAGATTCCGCCCCCCCATACACGGATCATGATCTGGTTCGACTCGACCATGAGTTTCATCCAGTCCAGGTAGCGATCTCTCGACATCTGCGCAAGGAAACTGTCTGCCGGGATCCAGCATGACCCACCAGCAAATATGTCGACCCCGTTGATGCGGAAGTAGAAAGACTTGCCAAAATCGTCCTTTTCTTGAATGAGCTCGCAGCGGCGGATTCCGATAAGTTTGACCCGGGAGTCTAGCCTTGTGTCTGCCCGGAAGAGCTCCGCCGATAATCGATATCGCGCCGGGGATCCATACCCGTGAGGATACCATAGAGAAGGTGATTTGAGCTGAAAGGGCGTCTCTACCTTGCCCCCTGGCCCGACTGGACAAGTTTGCTTGAATACCTCCACGCCTTCGTGGGCAACCGATAAAACAACCGTATCTCCTGGTTGCGCTCCTGCTCCTACTTTCGCGTGCAAGTATCCGGAGCAGCGGTTAAGGTCCTCTGATACTTCATACTGTGCCCAGACATCGTCCAACCGGACGGTATACTGCTCCAGTACAACCGGCCGCCACGGCCCCGCCGTCATCAGGATCGGACCCCAGTCCCAACCCCAGTTATACTGGGCTTTGCGGACAGGAATGCGACTGGCTTCGGTCTGCCGGACGTGGAATATGTGTTCCGGATGTTGATATACCAATTCGCGCCCGCGTAAAAGCGCCGAGTTGAAAATGATCTCCAGTTCATTTTCTTTACTGCGATCCAGGAGGTGCGAGATATCAACCCGGTAGGATGTGTGCATGTTTTCCGAGTGCAGGATCGGAGTCCCATTGAGGGTGGCGGTCGCAAAGGTATCCAGCCCGTGGAATACCAGATCCGCCCTCAATCCCTCGGATGAAGTCGGTGGTGCTCTGAAGCTGGTCGTGTAGACCCAGTCTTTCTCTGCGATCCATTGTACTGCCAGTTCATTGGCATCCACGAATGGATCCGGGATTCTAAGCGTGGTCAGCAACTATCAGCTTTCACAAACAACGCAAGTTAACTGACGTACTTGTTGTTGGCTAGCAGGTCAATGTGAACCTGACTGGGCACTTGTTTCACTGGGAGCCAAGCATCTGTTGTACGATCCCCATGCTCCTTCATGAACCAGCCGGTTGTGAGTTCCTGGGTGATTTTTTCCATGTTGCTGGACAGTAGAACGCAGTGATATCGTCCCTGGGGATATAATGGATCACACATTCATCTAACAACCTCTACATTATTTATGGCTTGTGTTCGTCCAGCTTGGCTTTAAAAAACGATCGGGCACTCATACACCCCGAACGGATTGATCACGGAGAACCCTAGACACTCCCGTGCCCAAAACAGGACGGGGCTTCAAATCCCCGTAGCCAAATGTGGGGAACTCCGCAGTCCCAGTCTTTAGAACGAGACCTCTCGCGACGACAGAGAAATGAAAATGTCAGGCAAAATGATTCGATTATCTGATGGTAGGCTTACCCCCTGCAGTACACTAGAGTATGCATCGAGAGTGTTTGGCTAATTGGTGATCACCTCAGTCCAAACCCACCGAAGCGAGAGCGATTGCTGGATTGCTATTCACGGCAACGTTTACGATGTGAGTTTACACCACAGCGTTATACTTGTCGTCTTATTCTTATGTTTGGGATTCACTTTATTGACTTCTATACGTTAGATCACCAAATTCCTCACTAGTCATCCAGGCGGGAAGGCGATTATCCTCCAACATGCAGGAACTGATGCCACCGCCGCCTTTGAAAATGTTCACCCCGTCGAGTTACTCGACGAGTATCTCAACTCTGATCAGCAGCTGGGTAAACTGGAGCCGGGGATCCCCAAAGTAAAGTCCCGTGAACAAGCCAAACCCACCGAAGCACCGCCCATGCCCACAATCCTGAGCATTGCCGAGATGGAGAACCTCGCGCTGGAGCGTCTCAGTCCCAAAGCGCTTTCCTACTACGCGTCCGGGTCGGATGACGAAATCACCAAAGTCGCGAACGGGAGCATCTACAAGTCCATTTTGCTCAGACCGCGGGTCTTCATCGATTGTACCTACTGCTCCCTCCTAACTTCCATCCTGGGCAACCGGGTCGGACTCCCCTTCTTTGTTTCTCCGGCGGCGATGGCCAAATTGGCACACCCGTCCGGCGAGGCCGGGATTGCGGCCGCTTGCTCCCGGTTCAACGCCCTCCAGATCATCAGCAAGAACGCATCGATGTCCGTGGCGGATATAGTGCGTGCTGGGCCAGAGGCCGTCTTCGCCTGGCAGCTCTACGTGCTGAAGGACATCAAGGCGACCGAGCGGACCTTGGCGCAGATCAAGAAGATTCCACAGATCAAGTTCATCGTGTTGACGCTGGATGCGCCCTTCCCTGGGAAACGGGAGGCTGATGAACGGTACAAGGCGGCGGAAGTCGCCGCCGGGGCACCCCCGCAGGTCTGGGGCACCGAGGCCGGACTTACCTGGACAAAGACGTTGACGTGGCTTCAAAAGCATACGGACCTTCCGATTGTGCTCAAGGGCATCCAGACATACGAGGATGCGTATTTGGCGGCGCAGTTCCCCGCCGTCAAGGGGATTATGTTGTCTAACCATGGCGGACGGGGGCTGGACACGGCGAATACACCCATGCAGGTCCTGCTAGAGATCAGGAAGCACTGCCCGCAGATTCTTAATCAGCTCGATGTCTTGATTGATGGTGGCGTCAGGAGGGGTACAGATGTAGTCAAGGCGCTCGCGCTAGGTGCGAAGGGCGTCGGACTTGGTCGAGCGGCGCTCTATGGACTGGCGGTTGGCGGGGAGGAAGGTGTTTACCGATCTTTACAGAGTAAGTTGAATCCTTTATTCTCGAGTCTCGGGTTCACAGGCGCGGTATTGACGTTGCATGCTAGTTCTTGCGGATGAGGTGAGCACGGCTATGCGACTCCTAGGCGTGAGTAAAGTAAACGATCTTGGATCACAGCATGTAAGTGCCTTTCCAGCCAGTGAAATCTGCAGTAAAAAAGGCTCGATGGCGTTGAGGGTAGTCGACTAATACGAGCAGGTAAACACCGGTGCTATAAACTCCCTGCTTTACGACGGGCCTTCGGGACTTGAGGCGATCGAGGATGGGATCAAAGCGAGGTTATAGATATGGAAAAGTAGAGTTGTTTTTTTTGGTTTATTGATAGAAGCGATAGCTGTTATGACAATAATTACCCACAAAGCACAAGTACCAAAGGGCAGTGTCAGGAAATAATATCACGGGATATAGAATGACAAGTGTATAGAATTAAGGATTCACTACTAGGATGTATGATCAGGAGAGAGATACTACAATTCCGAAAGTACAAATAGGGAGGTAGGGTTTACTAGACGCGAATAGAGTAGAACCGGCCGGTTACCTTCACCCAAGGAACCGCCATTTCTGTGATCAGGGGGGTCTTTGCAGGTTGAGACTCCAGGACGGATTGATTTCCTGTGCTGGTCTCAACTTGAGACAAGGCTAACACTAAACATCGCCACCAATTTGCCCATATGCTGGACTGGGCGGGGTTTCTTCCGCAGAAGAGCGTCGTATGCAGTGGTTCATGGTTCGGTCCAGAACGGGAATTCATATTCCCGTACGATCCATCCAGTCTAGCCTCAGAGATCCACTGATTCCCCATGGGGAGGCAATGGAAATTTTATCACTCACATTCGGGGCCAGGATGCATGTATAAGACCCCTTCAACGGCCTGCCTTGCGGGGGTCAGGAAGGCATATTCATCTGGTTAAAAGCAATCCACCTGCACTGCACTCGACACCATGGCGGAGATCACCAAAGACCCTGCATTGAAGGAGGTGGAGAATATAGAGGAGTCAATGGAGACATACGCCCAAATTATGGCGAGGGATAAGCCCAATCCATTGGGGCCAGGGTATATCAAGTTATATATGCTGTCTGCCGCGGTGTTTCTCTGCTCGACAATGAATGGTATGGCTCGGCCTGGACTAGATATCCCATTTGAGATAAGACTGACTCTCTTTTAGGATTCGATAGCTCCTTGATGGGATCGATCAACGCGCTCCCCAACTACACGGACTACTTTGGCTTGCCTGCGCACGGCAACGCAAGCACTGGCATTGTCTTTGCCATTTTCCAGGTAAACAAGGAAACCCGGATTTCAACCCGTGCTATGCTGATTGTTTTTCGTAGGTCGGACAAATGTGCGGTGCGCTTTTCATCTGGATGACCGATTGGTACGGACGAACATGGCACATCTTTTTCGGCTGTCTGGGTGTTTGTATCGGCACAATCGTAACATCCCTGGCAACTTCCCTGCACATGTTCATCGCGGGTCGGTTTCTTCTGTCGTTCTTCGCCACATGTGCGCACACCGCCGCTCCTCTTTACCTGGTCGAGATCGCTCCGCCCATCTATCGGGGGACTATTGCAGGAATGTACAACACATTTTATAATGTCGTAAGTTGGATATCCCGAGCCCGGATAATGAGCATTTGGAAAGAGATTATACTGACACCGTTGTACAGGGCTCTGTTTTCGCTACATCGGCAGTGTACGCGTGCCACAAATACCTAGCCCATGACGGGAACTTGGATTGGCGACTCCCTCTTTGGCTTCAAATGGTGTGTCCAGGGCTGGTGTGTTTGGTCATCAAATTCTACCCCGAGTCTCCCCGATGGTAACCTTCTCCTCTGCTTTAAATACCTCGTCTTGAGCCAACATGTCACTCACTCATTGTAGGCTTGTTTCCAAGGACCGCCATGAGGAAGCAAAGGCTATCGTCGCCACTTATCACGCCAATGGGGATCTTGATCATCCACTTGTGGCACTGCAAATGAGAGAAATGCATGCTACTCTCAACCACCAAGGCCAGGCCTCTTGGAAAGATCTATTCGATCTTCGCGTCCTGGTTGAGTCACGCTCCAGCCGTTACCGGCTGATGCTCAACGTCGCTTTCTCTTGGTTTGGGCAGTTCAGCGGAAACAAGTAAGTCGTCATATCATGGTCCTCTGGCGCTCAATGGTGCCCTTGCAGGAACTGACACTTGAACAGCATCGTGTCCTATTATTTGCCGATCATGCTCAGCGGCATTGGTATCACTGACACCGATATGAAGCTGACCCTCAACATCGTGTACGCCGTGGTTGGCTGGGTGTCTTCTATAATTGGCTCTCGCCTCCACGACATCGTGGGTCGCCGCAAGATGCTCATCACCACTACGGCTGGTATGATTGTGTGCCTCGCAATCGTCGCAGGTTGTGCCGCTGGTTATACGGAGTACGGTAACAAGCCTGCCTCCACCGCCAGCATTGTCTTCATTTTCATGTTCGGTGCCATTTTCGCGTGCGGCTTCACCCCGATGCAACCGATTTATCCTGCCGAAGTGGTCAGTAACAAGATGAGAGCCAAGGCTATGGGCACATTCAAGTTGACGGCTGGAGCGGCGGGATTCTTGAATACCTTTGTCGGGCCCATTGCGCTGTCCAACGTGAGTCCTCCCTTGACACTTCAATCCAGCCAGAGCTAACGCGTGATTGATTTTCCAGATTGGGTACTGGTTCTATGTGTTCTTTGTCTTTTGGGACACATTCGAGATAGCCTTTATGTATTTCTTCTTCGTCGAGACGAAGGGATCGACACTCGAGGAGCTGGATGCCATCTTCGAAGCGAAAAACCCACGGAAGGCCAGTGTTGCAGTCGTAAAGGAGAGGAAGCGCATCCTCCGGGAAGGACGAGGCTCTGCCTGAGTTTCTTCGACATGCTTAGTTTAGCCGGTATATTGTTGTTATCCGATGGTCCTAGTATGACTGTTTCCGCCAGGAATATCGGAATAAGATATCAAACTCGGGAAAGTGTTATGATAAATCGTGAAGACTCGGAGTATAGTCGATGTAATAAATTACCGTTTTGGCCTGAAATAGGCTTTCGGTGCCTGAGGCTCCGCTGTGGAATCCGGCAAGCCACCCAGACGGATGGAGCCAATTCAACCTCCCCTCTTTTATCCTCTCTTCACATGCCCCTTTTTACAATAATGGGCGGGCATCGGAAAAAAGAAGAGCCCCCTCACTCCGAGAACCGTGGCAAAATGGAATTGCCCATCATTTCATCTTCCTGTCATGTTCCACACGTTTGAAACCAAGACTCCAGCCGAGTCTGCGACCGCAAGGCTTGAATCCCCACGCCGAGTGAACAGGTCGTGTTCGGAATGTACACGGCGAAAGGTCAAATGCGATGGAGGGAATCCTTGTTCGAGTTGCCAGTACTACCGAACCCCCGAGGCCTGCGCCTATCGACCTCGGACCAGGCGCCAGACGGCAAGTAGGAGGTATCGTCGATCCTTGCTTCCGTCCTGGTGCTTTCTTTAGTTTTCGGTAGCTAACCTTAGGTGTTTGTTGCATACACAGTGCCCTCGAGAAAGCCACAGAAACGGTCCACCGCCAGGCTGAAGTTCTTCGATTGCTCTTCCCTAACTCTAGCTTGGACGATTTGATTGGAAAGGACCGATCTGAGCTCATTCTCCTACTATCGCAAGACTCTCCCGCAGACGGAGCCTTCACGACTGGGCCGCGCGACACTGGTTCACCAGGTGCAGTTTCCGGTCAACTTGTGGATGCTCATGATGGGCCGGAGGAGTCCGATCGAGGAGATTCAGAGGAGGATCGGCAGTGGGACGAACCGGCACAAAACCCGACAAGAATTGCCATCACTGACGATATAAACGCAATTGGACTAGCGGGCGACCGCCATCGTCGCTCATATCTAGGAATATGTTCTGTGAGTGCTGGTCTCAAAGCCTTATTCCGGCTGTGCCCTGGCGCAAAAGACCGTATTGTGGAGGAATCCAAACTCTGGGTCCATCAAGACGACAATCGCCCTTCCTTGCTGCCCCCGAGTCTTGGTGTCGTGTCAGCATCCGATTCATTGCGAGAAATGCGCTATATCGGGTTCTACTTCGAGCATATTCATGCCATCACACCGTTTTTACATGAGGAGTCCTTTCGGGCAACGTTCGCTGCTGGGGATCGACACACGTCCGGGTGGTTAGGCCTCTGCAATATGGTCCTCACGGTGGGGTCAATTGCCTCTGGGAGCGACACTGCCCACATCTACTACTATAACCAGGCTCGCCTGTTCCTGGACCTTGACTCGCTTGGTTCCGGTAGCTTGGAGATGTTGCAGGCCCTCTGCCTGCTTGGCGGGTACTATCTTCATTACCGAAATTCCCCCAATATGGCATACGCCATTCTCGGCGCCGCTCAGCGGCTGGCCATAGCCTTGGGTTTGCACCGAGAGTCGCCAGTTCGCAACGAGCACCAGGACCCCGAAATGGGCCAGCGTTACGCCATTCGAATGGAGACCCGGCGCCGCACCTGGTGGAGCCTTTACTGTCTTGATACATGGGCAAGTATGACGCTGGGTCGCCCTACCTGCGGACGATGGGATAGTAGTACCATGAATACACTTCTGCCCACTGAGCTCCATCCCGACGACCATTTTGCAACCTCTCTGAGAGCCAGCACCGAGTTCTGTCACATCAGCAACCGTCTCCAGCATCGCCTTGCACAATCTACCCGAATCAGCCTCCATGATGCCCAGGCTCTTGATCAGGAGCTGCAGGCGTGGTATAAGTCGCTCCACCCAGTGCTCAAAGATGCCGTGGATGTCCCGCCGCGAACTACTGTCGCGCGCGAGTTCCTGCGCAACCGGTATTACAATGTACGTTTAATCCTGTCGCGCTGCTTCCTCTTGTACCGAGCATATGAGGACCCCAAGAAGCACACCCCCGGGCAAGCGGAAGACCAGATGATCTTCCTCTCCCGCGCCATTGCTGCCGAAGCTATCGACGCAATCGCACTCCACTGGGTCCCGAATCGCGCGCAGGTTTGGAATTCTGCCTGGTATCTCTTTCAAGCCTGCATGGTGCCGTTGCTGTCGATTGCAATGTCTGTCTCGGCTAATCCCGGCTCCATCGAATCCGAGAATGTGGTTGCTTGGTACTCAAGCTTGAACAAAGCTCTGGAGATTTTCGCAGAGATGAAGCCGTGGATGCGGGCTTCTGATCGCGCCCCAAATATCGTGGCGGTTCTTGTCCAGGCAGTTTCAACGGGGGCTGATGGATTTATCCACACGCCGTCATTCAGCGATGGGGGTTTGCATCTCTTTGGCTTGCCGGATGAGTTTCTGACTGAGATGGACTGGAGCACGTTTACAAACGACGAGGAGAATATGTTTCAGACTTTTTTTCCGTTGACATGAACAGTATCTGTCTCCTTGCAGGTCGATAGAAAGGCATTCTTATCCTGTGGGACGGAGAGCACTCTTTATACAAATTGGATCGTATATCGCATGGTTTGTCATTTGATTACTGGGATCAACTCAGGTATCAACGTCTACACACTCAGTACTCATCTAAATAGCTAAAGGAATAATACAGGCAGAAGGTTATTATATTCATCAAACCTTCAAAGTTCTTGACTCCATCACTTCAACCGGCCGGGTACCTAGGCCGGGGAGAACCCCAAATATAAATCGCAGTTCATTTCCACACTCATAGCACCACTGGACAGAACGAAATCGTCTCCTTGGTTAGCAGCAGCCATGCATCCCCACGCCACTGCGGTGTTGTCGTTTATAAGTTCCTCGTTTTCCTGCACCTGGTGTGTAACCGAGTCACCCTGGCAATCCGCCTCGGCATAGAATGTGAGCGTGCAGTCGGGCCAATTGGTGGAGTCTCCCATCTTGGCCCCGTATGTGCCAGCCTCGAGGTTCTTGCACTGGTTGGACCACACCCAGCCCGACGTGGGCTGGTCTTCGGCGTCGCCATCGCATGCGCCGGACCCGAATACATCAAGCCACACGCTGAGTTGGGTAACTGGGGTGGCGGTGACGTCAGGCACGCTTGTGACGGTGACGCTTGTGGTGGTGGGCACGTCGTCGGGGACCGGTTTGGCGATGGATTGGCCAACGTAGGCGAGGACACCGAGGAGGACGGCGAGCTTCTTGAGGGCCATTGTGGGCGGTTGGGTTTGCTTGGCTGTTGAATGGGTGGAATTAGCATGCGGAGCACAGGAATACGGGGCTTCGAGGTATTGAATGTACCTGGAATGAAAGGCTCTAGGCAGTTGCTCGCGTGGTAGATTGATGGATAAAAAACTGGGGAAATCCAGGGACCCATACACCGGTATTTATACTGTGATCAAGAATACTAATCCACTGCATATTGATTTACTACATTCGGTTCAAAACGGTTAGTGAAACGCACCACGATTACTGATCTTGAGATAGGCCGTGTTCGACGAGCTATATATAGTATGCTGTGGCTGACTGCTAGCACCGTGGGGGCTGGGGCTACCCTGTAATAGTCAACAGTTAAAAATTAGATTAAATCAAAGCCCCTTGGTTACTGATCATTGTGAAGATTACTACCAGCAGATGGCCTCTAAATCACCGAGTAATTAACCAACCATCAATCATCATCGCGACGGCCGAATGGCTGGCGGTAGTGGCTTATCTCTGATCTTCAGCTCGAGGGGATCTCATTCTTGGATAGAGTGATATCTGTAGCAGTGGTACTGTCTCGATGAATTAATCTCCCTATTATCGACAACCCTTGGCTCTAATTTCGGTATCCCCTTCTGTGGTCCTTTAGTATATATGTGGTTTCAGTCAGCCTAGTCCTGGCAAGAGTCAACCAGCGTGCCATGCATCCGGTGACTTGTTTTCTGAGCTTTGGGTGGGAAGCTAAGTAGAGCTATACTAGCTCCGAAACCAGCAATTCCGGGTTGCCAAGTGTCGCGACGTCCACAGAGCTGGAGCGTGCCATTAGTCGTTGAGTTTTTTTTTTCCCAATCGGCTGCGTGTTCTGCTGCAAGGCAAGGATTCCTCTCCCTGGTATTTGGCTTGCACATTCAGCCCTGTACCTCCTCTGGCGATGTCAAGCGATTGGATATCGCCATGAGATGACCATCTCCGTATTAGTGTGCCAATCAAATGCGAGAGATCCTTCGATGGAAGGTCAAGGTGTGGTGATTCTAGGCCCATCTGGATGCGACTGGACGCCTAATGCACCGCCGGTCTTATCAGGCTGGACTCGTAGGAGACGAGCACCCATGTAAAGGCACTGAGAAAATTGGGTACACTCGGTCGCCGTGGTAAATAAATACCCAAGGAGGGATGCTGGCACAGTTGGATTTGATCTACAGATTAAATACATCAATGTCATCATACTCTCTGACTCCACCATATTATCGTAGACACAACGCTGGTCCCTGGTAAAACCAGCAAAATCCCAATCCAGCCCCAGGATCAACCTAACGTCCGCGACGCGAGAGTGATATTGATACGATCCAGCTCAGTGTTGGCCTCTTCCACCGCATCCTCCAGCTGTGCAATATACGACTCCAGCTGCAGCCGCTCGTTCTCCAACCGTGCAACTGTATCTTGCAGCGCTTTATTGGCCCTTTCGAGTTTCTCCCTTTCCTCCTCAAGGTTCTTCGCCCGCTGACCGAAACTAGAAGAATTATCCCGAGCTGCACTGATTCTCCTTTTCAGCTCGGCGATGCCGTTTTCTCGTAGGCTCAAGGGGGATGTTCGGAACCACCCTGACTGCGCTTTTCGATCTGGGCTTGTCGCTTCCGCCGGTTGTGCTGGATTGTCTTCATCGGGTGGATCTGAGGCGTCTTCATTTGAAGGGGGATCAGGGATGTGTTCTTCGGGACCTTCGACATCTGAAGGCTGTTCGTCAGGAGGAAGTTCATCGACAGGAGCAGGTTCAATCATTGGAGGAGCTTCTTCGGCTGAGAATTTTTCCACCTCTGGAGAGGACTCATCCAATAGAGTTTCATCTAGCGAAGCATCAACAACTGGAGACCCAGCTGGGGGGGCGTCCTCGTTGTTTGTTTCTGTGTCCATCGTGGCCTAGCGATTTCGGGATCCCATAGTATGCAGTGTCTCAGCCGTATAGACCAGAGAGGCAGGGGTCGGTTACTTATGCTTAGATTCTGCTCAACCTGGAAGCTGGGCAGCCTTCACGTCATGCCAGAAGCACCCCAAATCCTCGGTGTGGTAGCTGCAATAAAATGTTGATGCTGCAGGGTGAGCCATGTCAATGACCACGATCAGCAAGCATATATATTTTGGACTGAATCCGCCTTCTTATTGAACCCGTGAGGCTTGCTTGTATCCCAATGACAATTTAGGAAACCACAATGGGATTATTGCTATATTAATAAACATAGTAGGCTTTGCCAGATACAATAAGCAGCAAACTAGTGTAGTGGTTGTAATCCCGCTCTGCCACTCGTGCCCGTGAGCTTCTTCCTATGTGAGTATTCCGACCGGCCGGTGCTGTCCTTTGGTGGGCGTCAACTGCCGAGAACAAGTCAACGCGAAGGGGATCTGTATCCACATCAAGGATTGCCCGTAGTGAGCGCAGCGCAGGCCTAGCTCAGCCTCCCGCTATTTGGCATCGAAAGCTCTGGATTCGATGAATTTTCGCTCCGATTCCTCCCCTTGTTGATTTCGTAACTGGTCCCTCAGGGATTGTAGCATGGAATTCCGAGCCTCCCCTTCGGCACGTACTCGTTGTAGCTCGGCCTGGACCTCTTCACATTTTACCCTCCATGAATTCGAGCGGTCGCGTGTCTCCTCTGTTGTGCACACTGGGTGGTGATGCAGCTGTGCGACAAGCTCTCGCGTGCGTTCGATTTGCTGACGAAGGCGTCGCAGGTTCGCAGCGCGAGCCACACCGGCGGGGGCGGACGAGCGGCAAAGCACACAGATATCACCCTTTGCATTTTCCTCTTCCGTGCTCTCCTGCTGGAACTGGATGTGAGGGTCCATGTGATCTTTGCCCCTAGACTGGGGTCGTGATTCGATGAAAACCCGGCGTTTCTTGGCCGGGTCGAACGAGTGATCGGCGATCAATCAGAAGGACACTAACAAACTATCGTCCGGCGGGGGTGGTGAGGATTTGACGAGATGAGGTACTGGAGGATACTGCGTGTCTTGCAGACACGTCATATATAGATTCCAGAGTCTAGGCATAAGAGATTGACCGCACAGTACCGGACCCTCACCGCTAAACAAAGGGATTGTTCGTCGTCGTACACTGGCCAAGCCAAGACACCACAATCTAATTCATTGCGCTCGATGGCGCCTGGACCCTGCTTGTTGTCGGCCTGAGCTCCATCGCCTTTTGCACGATTATCTTTAGGCACGCCAGGATATACGGTGGATCCTCTTTTGCTTTCCAATTGTAAGTGTGGCTGAACGAATACTGAAGCCGCTGATTAGTATATCAGGTACCCATTGTTAAACAGCATTTACTCACTGTGCCGTCATCCTGAAGACACCAAAAGTTGAACTTAGTTCCGTCCGAGGAGAGGCCATATATCGGCCCCGATTTCTTCCTGGCCTCTCGGGGCTCCTTCTGCGTAATGGCTGTGACAGTGTCAGAATCCCTTGATCTGGCTGATTGATACATGCAAATTCTATCTTGGACTCACCCATATACGCGAGCACCTGAGAGTCTGCCGAGTCCAGATTCCCCAGCCGCTTTGCCTCCACAATTGCGAGGTTATTCGCCATTTTGTCTCTCCGGTCATAGGAGATACAGAAGTCCGCATACCCCTGGAGCACAACTGGCTCTCCGTCCTTCTGGACGCTAGTCTGCAGCCATTTCTCCATTGTGAGGCTCAATGGCGGCGGGGTATCCTCGCTAGTGTTGGCAGCTCTTGGTGTCTCCCAGAACGTTTCGTCTGGCACAAAGCCAGTTTCTGCTTGAATCAAGGCCTCTGCCATGGCCTCTGTTATTAGGAGATTGAGTATGGCTCGTATCTCGGGCTCATATCCTTGGCCCCCTCCATGCACATAGTTGTATTTGTTGAGCATGGTCACTAATCTAGTCAGTATTGTCATGAATGAATTACAGGAATGTTCATACAACAACAAAGGCTGGCTTGTTGAGAGATGTCGGTATTTTCAGGGCTGCGGGGCCACACAGGATCATCCTTTTCCCTGAGCCTGAAGATTGACTTCACATCATCCAGGCTCAGCTTCCCAACAGCCAGTGTTTTGGTCTCAGTGGAGGCTTTGATCTTGCGGGAGGTTTTGGTCTCAGGGGAGGCCTCGTCGTCCGCCCCGCGTTTTCTCTTCTTTGTAAAACGGAATGGCGATGGCATTTTGTATGCTTGACTTCTCGGTTAGGGTTCTAGAGTACTTCTCATACTAATGTGTCCGGGCTGGGAACGGAACTTGTGAGATGGATGTTTCAATCTCTATATTCTGTTTTTACCTTCGCTTTTTGTTTATTCTCTCTCTCGCCCACTGATAAAATATCGTCATCACCCTCATGGTATCCATAGCAGTCGGAGCAAAGCTCCACGAACTCACATATTTCTCGACTCATGCCTCAGACCCAAGACGCAGTTCCGAAGTAAGAGCAACTGTACTCACACCTAAATTGCGGAATGGCTCGAGAAAGACACCATTTCCCCCAGGGTAACGCCTGTTTACGAATATTTATACTTACATGCCGTCTGATAGCTCTACGGCTCTCGTAGCCAGCATTATTTGGGATGGTTAAGACCAGCCCCTCATCCGAGAACAGGATGTGGTTTCCTAATTAGGAAATCCCCTTGCCCTCAATCACTAACCCTTCAAGACACCAAATACGGGATCTATTAGAGAGTCAGTGCCCCTAGTAATAAACTTCAAGCTAATAATCGTCCTTTATTGATAAGAATAAACTCCTTCACCGGATATGATAGTGTTGGGTATAGGTGTAGGTATACATGTATCGGGTTTGGAGAGCTTCAAGTTCAACCTAGTACCAGATTATACAGCCTTACTGAGACTACGAATTTCGTTGCTTATGGCTATTAGGATTACATTTCCGGGGTAATTCATCGTGGAAACAGCCTCCGTAGCTGGTTGGATCTACCAGGAAATCGGTAAACGGTAAAACTAGCACATTAAAGTGCGAAGCAAATAGCATCATACATAAAGCAACGACACACCGATATATCAGGATAAATCATGAGCAATAAAAGCAAGATTCCGTCACCTAGTCCAAGAAATCTGAGCAAAGGAAAATTTAGCAGCCTCTCACAGTTCCCCTAGCCAGGGTGATGGATAAGACAATGGCCGAAATTGCGCGAAATGGACTCGGTTCTCAGTCCATCGAACATCCAGCGTCCTTAAGGATATTCTCAATATATGTAACTATTTCATCGGGCCCACGGCCCCTCGAGTTGTTGAACCGCATGCCTTTCCCATTCTTTAACCGCAAGACACTCCCGTCGTTGGGCTGCATGAGGCAACTCTCGCTCTTGGAAATCTACACCAGCACAAAAGAAGATTAAACCCCTGTCCAAACAGAGGGATTGTGAGTTAGGGAACCTTACCCGTGAATCATCATTAATTTTCCAGAACGTGTATGTTGCCCCATCATGAATCGTGATTCTGTGCATGACCATGTCTCTATAGCCCTGTTACTTCCTCTCCTTATAGAGAAGCCCTAGAGAATGAAACTGTAAGCCACGCATCTGCCATCGCGTTAAGCCGCACCATTACTCACCCATATATGAGACAAGTTTGATACCCGCCTTGTTGTCAAACAGCAACCCAGACCTCAATTTAATCACAACATACTCTCTTTCTTCCCCCAAGCGTTCAAGGAACTTGAGAATGCAGTCTGTCTGTGAGAACATACAGCTGGTTCCATTATAATAGCAAAAATACCACTCCTTTCACTGATCCGAGCAAAGTTTGAATTGAACTTGAGGGGTCTTTTCTTTAAAGATAGCGAGTAATAAGTCAATAATCATTCTCCACGCCCTCTAATTATAATTCTTGTAGTCATCGGGTGTTCAGTTCTTGATTTCCTTATTAGTCATGTCAAAACGTAAGTCCTCCTTCACTCGTGTCAGCTCTTTCACTAAATATTTTCTAGTCAGAACAGCTGTTATTGTCCAGGTAGTTACAAGGGCGTCACAAACCAAGAGCGTTTGCCCTGTTAGGGTCTCTGGATGGCTCAAGGAAGAAAACACCCGGCACTCTTTCCAGACCGAGGACTGTGTAAAGAGAGCCACTTTTAGAGACATTCCTAGCCTCGTATAGATCACGGAGCAGGATATCTATTGCCCTTGGCCCGATATCAAGCTGTTCATTCCCTGCTCGTTGCTTGTTTTCAGGGGCTTTTCGCAACCAAAGGTGTTTGAGGACCAGCAAAACGTACAACCAAACCCCGCAGGCTAGGTCGCAGAAAAAGCGTAAAACCCTGTTCATATTGACGTTGAAGTGGCAGAAAATGGGAAGAGCTGCTAGTCAGAGTGAGAAGTTGGGATTTTGACATTCGTGAGTCGTAGTAATGTACCTAGGTAGGACGCATAGCGCGGAGCGATGAGTCAAACCCTTTGATAATTGAGTATGATATGAATTTAACATCATCTTGATCTCATCCGGAAATTGCATCCACTTCCCTTAGTCTCCGTCATTTAATTGCCAATACTGTCTGTATGGGTCATTGGGTCTGCAAATGATAATAATCACGCTGAATCTTCGGATCACAAGTGGGATTATTTCTGGCTCACGGTGTGTTACTGCTGAAGGAATATCACGTAATTTCATTGATGACTTTCTATGCCGGCTACATATATGCCTACCTATTATTTAAAGCAACGATTAATTACCCTTGGAATGAACATATAGTCCAAGACTTGGCTGTCAAGGTTTCCGGGTCGCTTGGCCTATTTGTCGTAACGGACAACAAAGTCGGCAATGCCGCGGACTTCGATGGCCTTCCCGCCTCTCTCTGCCTGAGTCTGCAGCGATTGCTCCATTTTCAGGACCAGTGGCTCTGGCCCGCCTTCAGAGATGTCTGTTTGTCTGGGTGTTATCCAAAACTGTTCATCGGGCACAAAGCCATGCTCCCACCGCATTATCTCGTGAGCTAGAACCTCAGAGAGAATGAGGTTCAGCTTGGCCCGTATATCGGTCTGATTGCCGGATCTATTTTCATGAACATAATTATATTTATTGAACATGACAAGGGCATATAGGCCAAGATTTACGCATCAGTGCTGTCAAGGTTACCGGGCTGCTTAGCCTCTACAATGGCTAAGTGCGTGGCGGTTGTGTCTTGACCTTCGGCCCGAATGAATTGTTCCGTGGCTTCTGAAGGTACGAAGTTTGTCCTTGTCCGGTATTATCACAGCGAATCGATAACATGGCTCTCAGTTTTATCGTAACGGCCTGGGATCCTGTCCCATATGGGATCCTCTTGATTTTGAGACTTGATCCGACCCTACTGGGGCTAAGCGATTCGACGGCCTTCGTTTTGGGTCCGGGGGCGCTTTTAAGAGACTAAACCGTCAAAGATGGGTATTAGTGCTGTGTGAGCCTGGAGAAAGGTGCGATTTAGGCATCTTACTAGTTCGTCACCGGGGAATTGATGTCCTTTTGATCTCATGCCCGGTCAGGTGTTGTAGGTACTGTCACCCTTCGATCGGGTTTTGAAAGGCAAACGAATTCGAGGAATAGGGAAGGCCACGATTAAGGCTCTAGATAGGAGTATAAGAGAATCATGAATTATTGTTCACATTCGTGTTAGAATGATTGAGGCTAGAGGGTGTTGAGATGAGTGTAGAGATGGGAAGTTGGAGGATGAAGGGTGGAAGGAGCAACAGGGTTACTGATGGATTAGGAAGGAGCGTCGTGGTAGCTCCCATTTACGGATTTAGGCCTGTAGTCACGTTCAGTTTCTCCAGTGAATGTACATCCGGCTCATAAAATGTGCTTTTATTAGGTATCAAAAGTATTACATCCAAGACTCGACCTGCCCTGAAGCCAAAGCGAACCGAACCATTATTAATTACATGCATAAGCAAAGTCAACATACTCCTGTACACCAATCCGATCGCCAAAAATCCCCATCATACCTAGACCACATCCATAAAAAGAACCTTACACCACGTTCTGACCGTTTGTAGCTGGGTGAGTAGCATAGGGAGTAGTAGTGTGGGGAGCCGCAGTAGCACCAGTAGTAGTGGTAGTAGTAGGGGCAGTAGTAGGGCCCGGAGCACCCGGAGCAGGATGATCGCCATTTCGAGACCCTGGGGGATACTTTTCATGACGATGATCAATCCCGCGATACGACGAGTGGCCCCAGTCGTAGAGATTCCATATCTCCAGGCACATGCTGCAAAGGACGAAGAAGCTGCGTGATCGGGTTAGAATGGAAATCAATAGGTACACCAACTGGAACTATGGAGGGCTCACAAAGTCAGGAAAGTAAATGCTTCGGCTGTATTTTTCCTCGCACAGCCCCGACTCAATGAAAAGATGAAGAAATGACAGCCAACACTGGCAACGTGTTGGGCAAGGAATATGAAGGCGGAGAGCCACCTAGTAAAACCCACTGTTAGTCTACCTGGGTAGGAGAATAGAGGTCTGGCAGCTGGCATACAGATATGAGAATATAATATCCATAGGAAGCATGTAGCCGTGATTCCGCTTCATCAGCGCGAGGATAATTGCCGGGATGTAAAAGACTGTAGTGATAACGGCCTAGGTACGGTTAGATAGGTTTCTTATCGTTTCAGGGTAGCTTGGAGGCGTACAATGACCAGTGGGAAGATGACCCTGTAGTTCTTAATGTGGACAGCTGCCCAAGCAGTGAGGCCCAGGACGATTACAGCGCTCGCCCATAACAGACAGCGAACCACGAAGAGGATGGGGCGGATAGCAGTGCCTGGTTCGGCCATGATGTGTACCAAATCGGGATGTTTATCAGATATCAAATGGACAAGTTATGGTATATTATGTTTAGAAGCTAACTGCAGGACGGTAGCAGGTGAAAAAACATTTAAAGGGGTTGAGAAGGAGATACGACTAGACGCTCTTATAGCTGTCGTGCCCCCCCCACCTCAGCTAGAAAAACCCGGGGTAGTGAAGTAATCCCCGGCTCCACCAGCGACGGTGGTTGAATTCTCCATAGGCATAAGGAAAACTGGAAACACCTCCCAGCCATTCAAAAATAATACTCCGGTAGAAAACAGAGGTCCAGACCTGTCGACAGTCGTCAGAATCAGCGAATCGTCGAATTGATCGATCGTACGACCCGAAATCAGTTGACAGCTTCCTTTGTTCGGCAGGAGTTGTGAAGCTCTTGGCAGCGGTTGACTTTCGATCTCGCCCTATGGTGCGAAGTTCCAGTGAATGATATTGAGAATCTGGGCAGGGTGTAAATGTCATTCTCATCATCTGATCAAAGAAAACCAAGCCATCGCGTCATGCGGGATGCTGACAGTTGCAGCCGAACCATGGATGGAAGCTTGGTAGGGGTTTAGACCGAAGGCTATGAATGCAAACAATACAATTCATTCCACTGCAGTAATTCTTTAGAGCACTGGATTGTTATTTCGATTCCTTAGAAGCAGTGGAGGTACTCAATTCGTTACGGGTCTGTCTCTCAGAGATGAGACGAGGCCTTTTCGGAAAAACTCACCACACTCGCAGTCCGCCAGGACACTCTCTTGATACGTTGTATGGATTAGGAGTACTTACAAGAATCAAACAATACAAACCCTTCAGTTTATATAGACCAAAACCAAATGCATGGCATCTTAATCGCCAAGATCACGATATACATATAGTAAAACTTCCACCAGAGTGACATACTGGTTGAGAACTCCAAAGAGCGACATGATGTCCAGGACCAGCCAGAGATCATTCGCTCAGTTCCTCCTCGACCTGAAGAGCTTCTGGGATCTGAGTGTATTCCCAGAGAATGAAGACTCTAGCGCGTCATATTTTATGGACCTATACACGTCCAGTGGTGACCATGGACCCCACGAACCTCACGGGGTTGTATATCTAACGTTATCGGTTTCCCACGATAAGGAATGAGCGAGCTCCATGATCGATAACGGTCCCTCACTGATTGCGATATGGGATCGAATTACCCACATTTTGATGTCAATCGGTGGCTCCGTTGGATCCAAACAAGACGCTAAAAACGGGGGACTCCGAGTCTCCGACACGCCCTTCGCTTGACGGGTTCTTGGCGCTGAAATCTCCCCAACTCCTTCACAACACCACATCGTGTTCTTTGAGGGTGTTCTCAGGACAACGCTCCTGGGGAAGACACAATATTTAAAATGGGGTCCAGCCTAGAATTCATCCCCCGCACATTCCACGTCTACCAGCACGACGCCAACCTCCACGTGCACGAGAGCACCGTACAGGTGGTGCTCCCCTTCTCCGCCCTCGATGAAACCAACCGTTTCCTCTTCAAAGGGGGCAGTGATGAAGACCACATCGTCATCACGGAGCAGACCATCTTCCATCCGCAAGGGGGCGGCCAGCCATCCGACACGGGGAGCATGAACTCCTCCGCCACCACCAACCCTTTCACAGTCACAGCCGTCCGAGTGGGCCAAGACCAGCGCGACGGCCAAGTCCTCCACCTGGGTCGATTTTCTGACTCTACCTCGATTTTCCAAGTCGGGGACTCGATCCGGCAGGCCATCGACGTGGAGAAACGGTTGCTGTACTCCCGGCTACACACCGCCGGACACGTGCTGGGCGCCGCGGTGCGTCACCTCCTCGAGCACGAGGTCGAGGGCTTTGACGAGCTCAAGGCGTCGCATTTCCCCGACCAGGCGAGTTGCGAGTTCCGCGGCCTGATCGAGGGGAAGTGGAAGGCGCCGATCCAGGGGAAGGTGGATGAGTATGTGGCGGCCAAGATGCCGGTGCAGGTGGAGTGGTGGGATGAAGGGGACTTTCGTGCCCATGGCCTGGAGAGGCTGATTCCAGACCGGGAGCTGTTGGGTGTCGCTTCCGGGGAGAAGTTTCGGATGGTGAATATCGTCGGCGCGGAAGTGTACCCCTGTGGAGGGACTCATGTTGAGACGACGGATCTGTGTGGGCCTACGACGGTGAGGAAGATTTCGAGGAATAAGGGAGTGTCCAAGGTTAGCTATGCAGTATAGTGGCCATTAGATTTAGAAATACCTAAGCTAGTCAGCATGTTGATTAGAGCTAGAATATAATTTCCCGTTATCCCAATCTAACCGCTCCAGCAAGTACATTGTTAACATGACGAACCTCTTCTCGTGCCTTCCGAGCCTTAGGAAGGGCAATACGCGATAAAATAAGGTTGTGTTCTGGAGTACATCCCCGAATTTGTCACGCAATGAGTGAAGTTGTCGCCAGCATTAATCAATAACTCTACTACGAGTAGATTCGTGTTTCTTGAACCTTCTTCCAAATCACATTCATCGTCATAATTACGTGCATTCTAGACCACACACAAATCCCCAAGCTTATTAACATCGCCCTGTCGACATGCTCGCTAGCATCGGCTCAGAGTCTCCAATGGCGGCCACCAGCGCCGAAAGAGCCCTCAGCCTTGTTGCTGACTACGGGATCCTCCATAATAGTCGCCACATCTACACCAACAAGCAACGCCTCCGAGCCTTTCTGAACCAGAAATACCGGGAATTTACGTCAGGTAACCCCAGTGCTTCACAATATGTATCCGGCCATGGCATTACGGCGGACGTAGTTGAGTGGCTGGACAAGAATAGGCGGAATCTTCCCCCGGTCCGGATTCAATATAGTAATGAAGAGGAAGTGATAATCTGGAAGCTTGTTGGGCCTCGTCATGAAATGGCCGCGCGAAACTTTGGCCATGTTTTTCAGAACGCTTGCATGGCAGGGCCTATCGGTGCCTCTCAGCTGTGGTCCATCGGCTCTGGCCGCTATGAAACCCGTGGTCGCTCGAAGGAGCCTGATGACGGCTATAAGCCCCTGAACACTCGCCCAGGAGCCAACAATCGGCCGACCATAGTCATAGAGGTGGGGTATTCCGAATCGTTGGCTCAGTTACGAGTCGACGCCCACCATTGGCTAACAAAAACTGATGGCGAGGTCCATATTGTTTTGCTCCTACATGTCAACCAGGATGCGAAAAGAATCCGTCTAGAACGCTGGGAGATGGTTCCGCGGCCTCTCCCTCGGGGTCAAAATACCCACCGCCCTGCCATGGTGCAAGATATTGTCATGGCGCTGTCAAATGCGAATGCGAGTGCTGCAACGGTGGCCGGGGGCCCCTTGCTTCTGCCTATCGACAAGCTTTTTGACCAGCGGCCCGCCCAGGTCCCTGCGGGAAACCTGACAATTACCATCCACGAACTGCAGGTCTATGTTAGGAACTATTTTCAGGGTTCCCAATGAGAAATGGTCTAAATGTCAGTTAGGGACCTACTTTGACACTTAAATTATTGACCGAAAAGGCTCAGCGGGGGGCAAACTCATATTAATAGTCCCTAAAATGCAATGCATGGTCCTAGACCTGATTCGCTAGCAATACTAGGTTCAATCATTCGCTATCAACTAACTCATTGAAAAATGCACTTGTAAGCCAGCTAGGTAGCAAGCAGTCCGTTAACGGAAGCAAGAACACCAATGCTACTCAGGCGAACCCCACGGGACCAGCGACGTAGTTCAGCGCTGGAGAATCACTGAGACTTTGGAGTCGATTCCGCCGATTGCCAAAACAACTTCACTCGCTCACAGAAAGTAAGGTGCGGTCACGCATCTTCCTCTTCCGGCACATCCTCCTCTTCCGCTGCCTCCGCCTTATACGCATCCCGAAGGGGTTGTGACTGCGGGCCCCAGGGACATACCGGGTCCTCCTCAAAAATGTAACTATAGTCATGACGGATCATGCTCCATTCCCTATCCCAACCGCCGTCGGAGCTAGAAGCGCAACATTCAGTATAAGAACCCAACCAGAGATTCCCTGGGGGGCTAGGTAGGGACAAGGTAGAACACTAACTTAAGAATAAACGAGCTCGGGGCCAGCATGTACGCTCTCAACAAGATACAGCCGACCACCTCATCATAGTCCCGGTAGCCAGTCTTGACACCACCGTAAGCCCATCCGTTTCTCGGGAGGAAGGGGTCCTTTCTCAGGATAAAGGGCTCGAATTCATCATCTCCGACCCCGTTGAGCTCGATTTCGTCGTCGTCCACCGTCGGTGGCAATGTGTATGGCTCGTCGGTGCTGGGGCCTTGCACCCTGACACCGATGACTCGAATGATGGTATGTACTTCGAGGACGAGTTGTTCCCAGGCTTCTTTCCGCTCGGGGGACGTGTACCGTCGATCCCAGTAATGGCAGTACCTGGATGGTTAGTAAAATGGATTGGAAGGGTTTGGGGGGTGGAGTGTGTGATACCCCATGGTGTAGTTATTTGATGCTGGAGGGGAAGATGAACGACTTGGGATTGAAAAGGAAAGCGTTTCAGACGGCGATTGTTTTGTAAATTAATGGTGGAATTTTGTGACCAGATAGGTAGAGATTTTTTTTATACATCTAGTGACGCGAGCCTAAATCACTCGGACCTGTGATCCGCAGGTACATCATCATAGAACGAATATATTACCCGTAGGTACGAAAGTCATTACCCTTCTTGTGTTGTACGTAAGAAATCCTGAATGGAGAAGCATGAAAAGAAATCTTACCCAAGGAGAATGAAAGTCTAGGTACATGTTTTAATTCTCTTCCTCAAACCCCAGGCACGCCCCCCCAGTACGCCAAACCTTCGGCTCAGCAGACTCCGAAGAGCCCGACTCGACAAACAACGCCAGATAGGAATACACACCCAGCGGGCTGACTAACTCCACTCTATCCAGCGCAACGGCGAAAGGCCGGTAATGGTTGAAGAGCACCACCCTGGCTCTGTCGAGCGAGCCGTCATTTCGCTGTGGGACGCTACAAACCCAGGTCTGCCCGCCTCTTCAGTGTCATTCTCTTCCACCTCCGGAATTCAGGGACTCGGTCCTCAGGGGCGAGGTTCCCGAGCGTACTTGATGCATCCGCATCTCCGAAGTCGAGTTCAGCCAAAGCCTTTCCCAGATTGAACTCCTCATAGGTCTCTCCTCCTACCCGTATCTGGATCGTCCCGATAGACTCATACAACAGCATCCCATACTCCGCAGTGTGGTAGCCCATGCAAAGCAGGTATTCGATTTCACGGTGTATCCACCTACACAGCGCTTCCGGCTTGAACGTCTCCTCCATGTCTTCCTCGTCATCGCGGGGCGGTGGAATAGTCGGTGTATGAGGCGAGAAGTCAAGTATCATCGTGTCAACGACCATATCTCTGTTATAGTCCTCTTTTTCTCGCCCACGGGCCCATAACGAATGAACCTCTCCAGCAGACCGTAGAAATTCCAGTGAAGACCGTAACGGCCGCCATCTCCGAATTGATCGTCGTACTCCTTTCTCGAGATAATCGGGCCAAATAACCGGACCGTGACATGTAAAGTCGCGATCCGGTTTGCCCGCCAGGGAACTGACAGCCAGGTCGGGTACAGCCTCAATCCACTCACAATCATGACGTCCAGCCGGTAGTCGGGACGCGAATTCAGCGTCCTGACCCGCGAGATGACTGCTTTGCACCGGGACGAGATGTGTCGGTTGGTCAGAAGCAGTGAGCAGCAGTTGTTCCGCCATGGCGAATCTCGCTCATAGAAAATAGAGTGCCCTTTCCACAGCAATGCGTGGTAGTCGATATCGAAGAGTTCCTTTCGATATGCGGCGACCCATGGGAAGGAGGTGGCCCACGGGAACGCGGGGGTGTTTCGAGTGTTGTAGAAAACGAACTCGATAATCTGGTCCAGGATCTCTTCGGGGAGGCTAAGCAATGGGAACGACATTTCTTTCCCTTACTTTGATGGTGATTAGGAAATCGCACTACGTCGTTAACATGCCACCCAGGTAGTTAACGAGGTCTCTCTCTCCGACGGTCGACCTGCCCATGAACCCCGCGTCTGGCCCACCAATCATCATGCTGCAGCAACCAACAGCTGCTTGAATGATAACACCATCCTAGCTCTACTAGAAAGTATCTAATCTAATTGGATTCAAAGTCTTATGGCTGATCGAATCCGATTACTCCATCATCTCGCTGTGTAAGCCGTTCTGTGGTTGAAGTGGCGTTTGAGCTAAACTACCGTCAAAAATATCTTACAGCTCCTGAGTAGAGGAACTACATAGAACAATCAATTTGCAGACTATAGAAACCCTTGTACCAACTACCACATTTCTCTTAATGTCCCATATAGTATTAAATCGCTACCTAAGTCGGCAATCGAGGTCTTCGAGTATGGCTATACACTGCGTTGCCAAGCATCCGCTCGAAGCGCGCACTTCCATGCCTATGCTTCGGGTCGGACACGTAGATGGGGTGGCATGGCATGTCCCCATTGGAGGAATCTTCCTGGTCAAAGTCGCCAGGCTCACCGGCCCCTGAAAGGTTTATTATTCTCGTGAGTAGGAACTGCATATCAAGAAGATCTTGACTCGGTAAAAGCAGTCTTTCTGGGTCTGGAGTGTGTAGGACGAACTGATCTCCGGTTTTGATTGCTTTCCACGTGTCATCTTCTTGAAGAACTGCGATCCTAGAAGTTGCTCCGCTTGGCTTGTCTCGCCCGGTCAGTCCACGGTTGGAGGTTGGAATTGTGTTCACTGGCAGCTCACCGTCTATAAAGGTTGGTGGGGCAGCCTGCCAGTGCCACTCCAATGTGAGTGTTGACTTATCACGATTGTATCCAAGTGGCCTGAAAGTCACCCTTCCTAATGACTAGAGCGTATTCACTTCGTTTCCCAAACACATCGTATTGCAGAGCAAGTCTATCTGTCTTTCAGTATATTCTGGATTGCGGAAAATGTGCTTATATTACTTAGAGATGTAATCCTCTGTCCAAAAGTACCCTAGTATGCCCCAGAAGGGTGGGCAGGTGCGTGTGAAATGTGTTGTTTGATTGGACAGGAGGATGTAGGGATAGATGTGGGCAACTACTATAGGAAATGTCTTTTTAATAACACAAGATTCATTATCCCGCCTTTCAGCAAGATGAGCAATAGTATGGTTCTGACCCGCGCGGCATCCCAGGGATGCTTCTGCTGATGACTTTGAAGATGCATTTGACGAACGTGGAGCCTGTGACTCTTTTGCTTCCAGGCTTGAGGTATCGCTGCGCAGACGTGCATGTAAAATTGAAGCAGGTATGAAGACTTCTCTGCCTCCTCAACGAATTTTGCTAGCATGGGGATGTCTGCCAGCATCAGCACTGCCCAGAACGAGGTTGGGATAGGCTCTCCCCCAAGCAACTGATGCTTTTTATCGAGTAATTCCAAGCGCTGAGAGCAAGGCTCATTGAAATTCTCTTCCGCTGCCATGGGACAGATGACAGTGCCGGATCGTCCACGGCGGGGGGTTTGAGGAGCATCTGGATTGATATCCATATGGTCTGGGTAATCTTCGCTCATTTCTAGATGTAAAGAGGTGCCATCAGCATTGCCACGGACAATTTGGGAACAGAAAGTATGTACTTTCTACTTACTGTTCACATCCTGATTCATATTGAACCAAGCTGAATGCTAGGTGATTCTGAGATTTCATGTCACCCGAAGGGAAAATGTTTGGGAGATCTTGTTGTTGCTGAGGGGTGGTTGATGGGTGTGAGGATAAGTGTGCAGGGATATTAGGTGCCTAATAGGCGAGGGTTCAACCCTCATGTCAATATCACCCCCCAAGGTCTTTCGTTTCTGAAGTTTATGCCACCATACAATTTTGTATGGTGAGGTGAACATGTTGTAGATGCTTACTTGACTGGCGGATGTGGGGCCGTGTGTGGGTTCCTGGTCCCCAGGGCCAATCAAATTATAGTCTCTCTTTCCCCTCCAACACCCACAACAAACTCCCCTCAACTTGCTTCAGCCTCACTTACCGTACCAATCAATCACCATCCAATCAACCCAAATTCAAAAGCAATAAGGACAGAAGTGACAGAAATGGTGACCACCAAATTCAAACTTGTCTTCAACGTCCCCACTGCTGCCCTCGAAGCGTGCAAAACCGCCATCTTCGCCGCAGGCGCTGGTCGGTATCCCGGTCCCGGCAACTACACCGAATGCTGCTTCGTCACGGCGGGCCAAGGGCAGTTTCGCCCTGGTGACGCGGCGAATCCCCATATTGGAAAAGTTGGCGCCTTGGAATACGTAGAGGAAATGCGAGTTGAGACGTTGTGTATGGGGGAGGACGTTGCGAGGAAGGCTGTTGCGGCGCTGAAGACGTGAGTCGATCTTTTCTAATTATGGGATAGGAAGTAATTAGATTGTTGACGGAAGCAGCGCTCATCCGTACGAGGAGCCTTCATATGAGGTTTATCGAGTTGAGGACTTTTAGGCGTTGGATCTCGTGGGAATTGGAGACAAGTCGTTTTCCATAATGCGGCGATGTTGCCTTGACATAGCTTATGGACCTTAATGACGATCAGATTAAATTTTTGGTATCTTACTATCGTGAGTGCAATCCTCACTATTCAGCTTTTAAAAACGAATGAAGAGGCTTCCTTCGAACCCTTTGGACGCTGGGCACTTGGTACTCCCATCTGCACAGTCTAGCGCTGAGCGATTAATAGAATGCAACACAAGGCCTTGGTAGCACGTATCTTCCAAGGTTTTTAAGCGCCCGAGGAATGATACTTTAATTACTTGGTGCCCTTATACCACCACTACAAGAATGAGAAACGGTTATGTCCATTGGCCTTACTGTGGCGGACTGACGGGGAAAGGTTTTCCGAAGACCAATGGAGGTTTTGTGATGTTTCATCATCGCTCATCACGGGAGAGCGTTATAGAAGAGCGGTAGATTTAGAATTTGACTGATTCGCAACCGGAGAATCACGTTGCCACACATGAAATCCTCACTCATATGACTCAATGGCTGGCTAGCACCATATAAAATGCTAGGTAGTTGCATTTGAAGCCTCCCTCTTCACATATTCCACTTCAGGTTCACAGACCTAGCCTTCCGAACGTCATATTATTACGTCACTGAAACCATGGCGTACTATCTGGAGGCTGAAAGGAGAAGTGGTGAGGCTGAAAGTGGCTTTCTGCAGTTCTGCGGAATCACACCTAGCAATGAATCGAGCGACGACGATATGGAAATATGGCACGTTGGCCCGGATGAGGGAGTGTCTGAAAGTTTTAATTTGGTGGACTTCTTATTCGAAGAGTTCAATCTAGCCACTTGTTCTTCAATTCGCCCCCGAGTCGATGCGGTATTACACCATACTTTAGCCACTGTCAAAAAAAGGAAGTGGGAAACTGCTGTCACGGAAGCCTGGCAAGATTCCTTCCTTGAGCTAGATGATATTTCCGAACGGCTCGACAAGGTCTTTTGGGGTTATGAGCAATTCATTTGCTTACCAGACACCTTCCAGACTCAAGGCCGGGTCCTGGAATGCGCTGCAGACTACATATTATGGCACGGAGACCACCAGGCGTTAGACAGCAACTTGATTGTAGCTCGAGCGGAGAAGCCGATAGAGAGTGGTCAATACTTGGGAGTTCTTGCTGGGATGTGTAGGTCACTCTCCCCTCGGACTCTCCTGAGAAGGGATTCAATAACGATATATTCAAACAGCGCTGGTTCAGCACAACCGAAGGAGGGATTGGAGTGAGGAAATGTATGGGATACTCACGGATAGCGCCAAGTGGATCTTCTTACACCTGAATAGCAGGAACGAGGTTTGTACCTTTCTACCGATCACCAATATGAATTCAACGAAAAAAACTAATTGGTTGGTGTGGAAAAGTATTGTTCGTTGGAATTGAATTGGATGGAAGGTCAGCAGGGTGCTATCACCAGCCAGCTCTTCAAAATATTGAACAAGGCAGTGACTATAAACCTATATTATAGCCCAGAGAGATGTCTTCAATGCGGGACGTTCGAATGGAGGGGGGGCGATTCACAACTGAATGATTCAGAGAGCATTCTATTCGAGGATTCAGAGAGTGTTCAATCAGAGGATTTAGAGACCGTTCGATCAGAAGACTCTGATGGGAAAGACGCCTTTGGTGAGTGCTATTCTACCTAAGTAACACTGGATTTCCTTGCTTCACTTAAATTTCATCTTTTGATTTTCTTTGCATAACACCTCTATCCCTATCCTCTTCCTCTTCCCCTCTACCAGTCTTTCTTTTTCCTGCAGCCTTTTTCGTCTCTCTCATTTGCAAACTCTTTTTCTCACAGTAAAGAAGATTACTACAGAACAAAAATGGAATGGTTCTCGATGTTGGAGAAGTCGGTCAAAGACGTGGTGGGCCGTGTCAAAGACCCCAAGGCTGCTGCAGATGTTGAGAAAGCTTTCAAACTTGCACGTTCAGAAAGCCAGGTCAAAAAAGGCCGGAAAAAAAAGGAGTTACCTACTCTGGCCGTCACAGACATAAAACCAATTGATGTTGACCGGATGTTTGGCGTGAAGCGCGACCGAAACCCTGAGCCAATTTGGGAGCTGAAAACAGAGGAGCATCAGATTGTTCCGCAACATCTTGGTGAGATAATACTAGATATAGGAATTGGGATTCATGACACCTTACTAATGAAACAAGAGCGTATTCTTGCAGACTACTCGCTTTCTGTGGGCCGTGCTGACCAGAATGAGGCTGCTGCGAGGCTCCGGTTGGATGCCATTTTGCTGACAACACTTGCTGCGAAAAAGAGGGAAGAATTCGACCAGAGAGACCTACGAAGCTCAAGTGATTCGGCCTCCTCCCTCAAATCATTACATTGGAGATTGGAAAGCACCGTGAAATTTCCATGGAGACACGAGAAAGAAGTTAAATTGTTGAGTGGAAAAACCGATTATTCCCTCTGGTACCAGCACCCGGACGAGCTAGACACGAACATGTTTATCGTTGAAGCCAAGAAAGCCGGAAACTACTCCGAAGGAGAATCCCAGGTACTCACGTACATGTGTAAGTTCATCCCAGTGTTACCTCAATTACTGATGAAATGGTTCGCTTATCCTTGACTCCAGCGATGTTATATCATGCGCGTAGACGAGCTGGCCGAACCAACACTAATATTTATGGGGTCGCGACGGATAGTCATGTTTGGGTTTTTCTTCGTCTTAGTCCTGAGAACCTTGTAAGTGAAATTTATGCTGCCCCCGTACTATGCTGCGTGCCTTGTGATTAACTTGAGCAGGTCTCTACCCACCGTCTGTCGTGGGATGAGGGTCAGGAATCCAAAATCATCTCACATCTCCATCGCATAATGTCAGAGACTGCAGTGCTTTCGCCCGTGACCACCAATACATCAGCGAAAAAACGCGTATTCGAGGATGTGGGATTTTCTTTTAAGCAAGGTGAGTGAAGTTATCGCAAATAGCCGGGATCACAAAACAAAGACTAACCAGGGCTTTGAAGCAACGACTCGAACCGCAGAAACATCGATCAATGAATAATGATGAAAAGTAGCGTCAATTGGGTCCATTTCTGTACGAAGGTGTGCAACGAATTCCGGAGGGCATGCGGGTTGGAGATTAAATTGGCTCATTGGGCGTATTTGGAATCGATGGGATAATTTGGGGAAGTGACTTTGGCTGGGGTATACGGCCTCTCCTTTTTTCACCTTTAGTGAAGCCAAAGTTTTCGGCAAGTTCCAGATAATAAATTCAATCGATCCATAAAGTATCCTGAATTTAGAAGATTGATTTATTCAGCGTTGCAGTAATGGGTATATATTGCCGCTGCTGGTAGTGACATATTTTCGCCCCGCCCCCCATCCATCGACATTCCGAATAGCTTTATCTCCAATAGACCGAAACAGCCGGAAACTATCTGTACATCGACTGATTATCTCATCATGTTACCACATAGCGAACGAAACGAGCAGTAAATGCCCTGGAATGGTTATGGTAAAAGGCAGTTTCGGCTTTTGCTCCAACTTTCACTGAACGAGATCATCACGCTGAGTGAGGGGTGGGGCTTCACTTTGAGGGGAACGGGACCCAGTGTGGAATGTCAGGTTTTTCTGGGGAAAAGAGAGACGATTCGAAGGATTGAAGTGGCATGCACTGGTAGTGGTACGCAGTGCAGCTCTCACGATTAGCCGAGGGCAAGTATCATCTCCAATTCCCCATCTCACTGAACGGAGGCTAAACAACGCTAGACAGGGACTCAAACCCCAGACCCCGCATATGCACCAATCAATTAATAACAGAAACTCGGCTCGGAAGCGGTTTCCTATCAAATGCCATATCTGTCATCCTTTATCAGCTCCTAGTCATTAGACGGCCGTCGCATCGGATCCGGATAAGACACCTTTCTCTCAACCCGTCGCTTCTCTTTCTCCTCCCTGCAGTAATTGACGATAGCTGATGAGTTCATGATTTATGTTTGATGCACAATGACTTCCTCAGGCCGCGTCTGCGCTCGTTGCGCCCAGATAGTCAGTACTCCCCTGCAAGGCCATTGATCAAGGCTGACTAGTGTAGAAACAACGCTGCGATGGGGAATCCCCCTGTTCCCGATGTGCCCGTAAGTCTTAACATGCGGAGGCAGCAATCCTCGTAACTGAATGTATCCAGGACTGGGCCATATCTGTGAACCCCAGCAGTCCGGGAAACGCGGGACAGACTCAAAAGCACAGTCTTATCGCCGTCCTCGGGCATCTCGATCGCGCGGGGGGTGCTTCTCCTGTAAAGCACGGTCAGCCTCACTCCACCTTTCCCCGACATATCATTGACGCAGCGATAGGAAAAAGAAATGTGATGAGCTCCGCCCGCGGTGCAGTGATTGTCGCCGGCTGAACCTTCCCTGTCGCTGGAAACCCCTTTCAGCATCGCCTCCCGAAACCTCGCCGTCGCATGCTGTGGATGACCCTGGCGACAGCCAGCTTCCTCCAATCCCAGATCTTTCTGACGACGAGACTCTCCCTATTCCTCCACTCAGCGCCGCTTCCGATGAACAAGTGTCCACCCCGGCTGAGGATCCGATCCTGGACTTAGATACCGTTATCGCCGGAACCACATGGCTGACCCCAGAGACGATCACCGTCGCATCGCCCACTGCGCCCGTGGCGGCAAATCCACATCTCCACACCAGCGAGGACCGGTCGCTCTTCAATCACTACTTGCATATCGTAGCTCGCGCCTTATCACGCTCCGTCGATCCCGACGGGAACCCGTTCCTCACGACCATCCTACCGATGGCCGCCGCATCCGACACCTTGACTAGCGTGATCCTGGGGCTCAGTGGCGGCCACTGGAAACGAGTTTATCCATCTATCTGGAACTGTGCCTTAGCACGAAAAGGACGGGGTACGCTGTTTATCTCCAGTATCTCGAGGTTGCACACTAACTAGAAGTAGCGCTAGCCCAAGTCAACAGGCTACTCGTCCAGCGAGACCTCCAATCCACCCTCGAAGCCTGTGCAACGGTGCTGCTGCTCTGTCTTACGGAGCTATTTGAAGGTACCTCCAAAGTTTGGAAATGGCATCTCAAAGCCGCTAGTACACTCCTCCGCTCTGTAGGTGTACAAGCGCTCGAAGCCACCCGTGAGGGGACTTTCTGTTTGCGGTTGTTCCATTATCTCGACTCCATGTCGACCATTTCACGCTGCAAGCCGCCTCTCCTCCGCGACGGCGAAAGTTTATCGGATCTCACCACCACGACGTTTAAATCTCCCCATGAGATATCTACCATCACCTCACCGGTAATCTCCGGTGTTTCCCCTGCCCTCCTCGAGTTTCTAGGAACGGTTAATCTGCTTGCTGCTCATCGAGACCGCCGCGTCGATGAACTCTCCGAGATCGGCTTCCGCACAGCGGCGGCACACGTACAGACCCAACTCGACGTCTGGCGCAGTGAATACACTCCGTCTTCGATATTTAGCTGCGACGCAGACAACGCGACGACCGCCTTCGAGTGGGCCATCCGACTGCGTCTCCACCAGATTGTAGATGGATATGATCCGAACCATATCGAGGTTGAGACGGCCATCTCTACCATCCTTTCTGCCGTGCTGGCCATCCCATACGGTAGTCCTGTCGAGGGGAGCTTACTCTTTCCCCTAGTAATTGCCGGGGCTAGCAGTATCGACATGGACAGACGAATGGTAGCGAAGGAGCGTCTGATGGTGATGGAGCATACCATAGGCTTCGGCCATATCGCGCGGGCGCGACAACTTCTCGAGACCGTGTGGAGCGAGGAGCGAGAATGGAATTGGGCCTCGGTGAGGTACACCAAGTTTCCCGGCATGGTTTTTATCTAGCCTGTCTTCAACATATTTTCATAGTACGCATAACGACCACAATTAACATAAAATCATACATTCCATAACCACACAACACAAAACTACCTACATCCTATCTATCCCGAAATCAACTCCTCCAAATGCTTCTCCATATCATACCCACACACTTCCTCAATCGTCAACTTCCCCGGCCGATCCAACGCCGACGACCATCCAATTCGCTCCCCGAGGTCCTCTCTCGCCTTGAAACTCGCCTCCTGGACCCTCGTGGCTCTCGGCTTCCGCAATTTCTCATACAACGCCAGTCCCCCCGCAACATCATACCTCTCCCTGAAATCCCTCGTAAAGATCAGCCCCAGCGCCCCCGCATCCTCAAATGCCATACACGATCCCTGCGACTGATCCGGCATCATCGGGTGCGCCGCATCCCCAAGCAAACACACCCTCCCTTTCACCCAGTACGGGTACGGTTGATGGCGATATACTACCCTCCCATTAGCCTCGTCTCCATCCCTTAACCCAAACTTCCGCAAAAGAAGAAAAACAAAAAATAGATAGGCATGGGGAAGGGTACATACACCTCCACATCTTCACATCCTCCGAATTTGCCATAAGCTTCCTCATCCTCGGATCCAACCCCGGAAACGTCTCGAGCAACTGCTCCGGACTCGCGTCGATACTCCACCCGTCCTCGCGCAGGTTATTCACCGCGGCCGGGTAGAAGCAGTAGCACGAGACGACCTCGCCGTTGCTGCAGGGCGACATGACGATCTTGTCGATGCCGAAGCCGCCCCAGTACTCGATTGCTTCGTTGTTGATGTAGTCGTCTAGACCCAGGGCGCGGAGCTTGTCTGCGCTGATGATGCAGCGGTAGCAGCAGGAGGTCGACATTTCGAAGTTGGGGGTGATGCCGAGGGAGGTGCGTGTTTGGCTCTGTTCTTGATTAATATGTCATATTTTTCTTTTTAGAGATTTTGGCAAGGATGGGGGAAGATCAGGGATTAGGAGAGGTACCCGGATTCCATCAGCGGCAACGATCAAATCAGCCGTCGCGGACTCGCCGTTTTCGAATTCGATGAGTCCATTCTCGGGATCGAGGCTTATGGCTTTGTGATTGACTTTGAGAGTACCGACTGGCCCGTCGCCGGGGGATTCGAAGGCGGATTTGAGGAGTTGTTTGTGGATGTCGATGCGGTGGAAGTTGTTGTATTCCTACTTTATCAGCTAACCCAATCTCTCACCTAGAGGGATAGAGGAGGTACCGTTCCAAACTTGGCCTTGTAATCGCCCAGGCCGTATTCATTCTGCACCGCGCCAGATTCCCAGTCGTGCATGATGAGCTTCTTCAGAATGACCTACCTATTCATTAGCTCTGACATGGATGAGTACCTGGAGAGAGACTTACTGGTTTGGCGGCTTTCACATCCACCCCCCACTGCTCCAGGAACCTTGATCCATTGGACGCAGCACTGAGCGACGCCCCGACCTCGCCGGCAAAGTCATATCGCTCGTATACGGTGACCTGGTGGCCCTGACGCCGGAGGGCTACGGCGGCGGAGAGACCGCCGAGACCAGCACCGATGACGGCGACGTTGAGGGGGGAGTCTGTTCTTGCGGGCATGTTACCTTTCTATGCTTGGTTTTACATGAGTTGGGAATAGAGGAGAGTACATAATTATATACTGTCGAGAGGACCGTGAAGCGACGGGTCGGATACAAGCAAGTAAACCACAATTTAGCGCTAAATTCTTATCAGAGGAGATTCCCCAGCCAATCACACTAATTCGACACTAAAGGACACTAAATGAGACTAAAAAGACACTAAGAGACACTAAGAGATAGTGAGGGATGAGGGGAGCTATCTATGCGACGGCTGCATTCCCCAGATATCTCAGTCAGATCGATGGTCCAGATACCATGGAGCAAACCGTCCTTTAAAGCCACCCTGCCCCCGACCAGGATGCAGGATACCCCATTCGATCGAAGACCCCCATTAACGAATCAAGATGGATCTCAAAGACGAAAAGAGCTCGCCCGTCGACTACGCCGTGGGCGAGATCCAGGAGAGTGACCGCGCGCTGTTGCGACGGATCGACTGGCGGATTCTGCCGCTCATGTTTTTGACGTATTTCCTGCAGTTCCTGGATAAGGTGTCGCTTAACGTGAGTCTTCTCTGCGATTCTCTGACATATGACGGATTCTTCCAGCTTCTGACAACGTAGTATGCGAATATTATGGGTCTGCAAGAGGACTTGGGGATGACCGGCAATGACTTTCCGTGGCTGGCGACGGGCTTCTTTATTGCCTATGCCGTGGCGGAGATTCCACAGGGTATTCCCCCTTTACCGTTTTCATAAGGGGTTTACTGATGAAGTAGGCGTGCTGCTGCAGAAATTCCCCATCAGCAAAGTCCTCGGGGGTAATGTCCTGGTCTGGGGAATCCTGCTATGTTGCTCTGCGGCGGCCCAGAATTTCGCAGGCATGATGGCGCTCCGTACTCTTCTGGGCATGATGGAGGCTGTCATCGGTATCCCCCCCCCCCCTTCCCTTTAACGCCTCATGCAATAAAACCAGCTCTGACTGAGGTAGCTCCCGCTCTCACGATGTACACCAGCATGTGGTACACCCGACGCGAAGCCACCCCCCGGTTTGGTCTCTGGTACTGCGGCCTTGGGGCCGGCCAGATCATCGGCGGGCTCATCTCCTTCGGCGCGCAGCACGCACCCCCTTCACTCCCCTTCCACGGTTGGCGCATCATGTTCGTGGTCATCGGCGCCGTTAACGTCCTCGTCGCCCTGCTGGTCCTGTTCCTCCTCCCCGAGACGCCCCAGCAGGCTACCTTTCTCTCTGCGGCAGACCGCGCCCGTATCGCCCAGCGTCTCCGCGACGACACCGCCGGCGTCGGCGAGAAGGTCTTCCAGTGGACGGCGCTCGTCGAGGCATTGGCGGACATGCAGACGTGGCTGCTCGTCCTTCTCACCGTCCTAATCACCATCCCGAGCGGAGTGATCACGACCTTTTCGTCGATCCTGATCAAGGGCTTCGGGTATAGCTCGCAGCAGAGCGCCTTGCTGAATATGCCGTCGGGGATAGTGAGTATTTCAGCGACGATGCTCTCGACATATGCCATCTCGAGGGGGTACTCGCGGTGGCTGGCCATTGACATCTTACTCCTTCCGACCTTGTTGGGATCGTGTCTGATGTCGTTTTTGCCCGCTGGGAATCAACCTGGGTTGCTGGTGGGGATTTACATGGTCAACACGGTACTCCTGCCTGAACCCCCCCCATCTCTTACATAACCTGCTGATATACGTGGATAGACTGTCGCCCCCTTAGCTCTGATCTTCGCCTGGACGGCCGCCAACTTCAAGGGCTACACGATGAAAGTCGCCGGCACTTCGCTCGTCTCGGCGGGGTTCAGTATCGCGAATATCATCGGCCCGCAGACCTTCCAGGCGAGAGATGCGCCTTTGTACGTTCTCTTTCTTGGTGAAAAAGTCGTAGCTAATCGGGATAGGTACATTCCGGCCAAAATCACTCTCGTAGCGGTGAATGCTGCGGCGATTGTCGTCTCGACGAGTCTGCGCGTGCTGTATGGGATGCGCAACGCACGGGCTGATCGACTGGGGACTCCGGCGCGTAGTCGGATGGAGACGAGAATGGCCAGCCGACGGGTGGAGACTGATGATGTGGAGTTTCGATACGTTTACTAAATGTTAATAAGTCGTGGTAGTAGTGTAGAGTCAGTACATATCTATGCGACGGCTCCTCTTACAATCCTACCTACATATAACCGCCCTCTACCTCCTACTTCCTACCTCCAACCCACCAACATATCTATCTATCTATCTATCTATCTACCTACCTACCAAGCCCAAAGAAAAGAATAACGAAATGAAAGTCCTCGTCACCGGCGCCAACGGCTTCATCGCCGCCCACTGCATCGCCACCCTCCTCGCCCACGACATCTCCGTCCGCGGCACTGTGCGCTCCCCCTCCAAAGCCACTGCGACACGCGCCGCCCTCCACGCCGCCAACATCGACCTCACGCACCTCGAGCTCGTCGTGGTCGCCGACCCGACGGATCTCGCCCAGTTCGCGCCCGCCGTAGCAGACTGCGACGCCATCCTGCACCTCGCGTCGGCCTTCACCTACGATGCCGCGCCGGGCGAGTTCGAGGACAAGCTCCTCCTCCCGGCACTGCGGGGCACGACGACGGTGTGTGCGGCCGCGGAACACGAACCGGGGGTGAAGAGGGTGGTTATCATGTCGAGCTTCGCGGCTGTGTATGATGCGGCCCAGGGGCTACAGCCGGGGAAGGTCTATCGGGAGGAGGATTGGAGTCCGTTGGGGTATGAGGATGGGAGGGATGCGGAGGTGGTAGTACGTTTCCATCCCTTTTCTTTTTCTTTTTCTTTTTCTTTTTCTCTGGTTCAATTTGCAATTCCTATCATATCATTGTTGTCATGAGGTTATGGGATTAATGAAACCAGTCAACCGCCTACCGCGCCTCCAAAGTCATCGCCGAAAGAGCCGCCTGGGATTACATCCGCGACCACGAGGTGCGGTATCGGCTCGTCACGCTTTGTCCCGGGATGGTATTTGGGAGGATGATCCATCCGATTGAGTCTCTGGAGAGTCTCAATGCTAGTAATCAGATTGTGTGGGAGGTGTTGAGTGGGGATGTCGTTCCTCCTACAAGAGCCCCGGGTACCCCCCCTTCCCCCCCCCTTTAACCTCCTTTCCATTCAAGTAAAGAAAAAAAGAAAAAAAAAAAAAAGAGGGAAGCTAATAGGTATAGTCTGGATCGACGTCCAAGATCTCGCCGAAACCTCGCTCAAGGCACTGACGACCCCGTTATCGGCGCATGAGCGGTTCCTGGTTACGCAGGGCCCGTACGATACGCAGGAGATTGCGGATGTGGTTCGGGAGGCGCTGCCGGGGTATGCAGAGAGGATTCCGGTGGGAGACCCGGGGATGAGGATCCGAGAGACGCATTATGGGTGTGATGCAGGCAAGGTCAGGAGGGTGTTGGGGGTGGAGTTTCGGGAGTTGAGGGAGAGTGTGGTTCCTTTGGCGGAGCAGTTGTTTAATTTATCTCGTTAAGGTCTCATCATTTTGGATCAAAGTACATAATTAAATGTTTACTCAGAATGATTCTAATTGGTATTTATACTAAGCTTAAGCTCTATCTAGTTTGGTTCTTGAGATACTAATGTAACGCCAGCTTGATATGCCCCGCCATCGAATCAATATACTCCTTCGCCTGCCATAAATCTACTCTCGTTAGCCTCTTCCTCACTCCTAATCAAGGAAAAGAAAGAAAGAAAGCTCACCTTTATCCATATGCATAAACGGATGCGGCACCCCCTCAAACCTCCTCATCACCACCTCATTCCCCCCCTCCACCAACCGCCTCGCATACTCCTCCCCCTCATCCCTCAACGGGTCACACCCAGCCGTATAGACCACCGTCTTCCCCAGCCCCTTGAAATCCCTCGCCGTCAGTAAATCCCGAAACCAGCCGATCTCCCCCATCTGCTGTTCCCTCGCCCCTGCATCCTCACTCAACGACCCCCACTTCAGCGTATCAAACCACTTCAGCCTCGCCCAGTTCAGCGTCGGCGCATACTCCATCTCCCGCATCGACGCGAACGGCGACTCCCCCGCCGTGCTGAACCCGCGGATATCGCTGACCACGGGGGTTCCGACCGCGGTGAGTCGGAGGGGGATGCCGGAGTCCCGGGCGAGGTGCGCGCAGGCGAGCGCGATGTTGGCCCCCGCGGACACGCCCCCGAGGGAGATCCGAGAGGGGTCGATGTTGAATTTTGCCTGGCCGACGGCGTAGATCGATTGGAGCGCGGCGAAGGAGTCCTGGATGCCGATGGGGAAGGGGTGTTCGGGGACGAGCCGGTAGGCGATGTCGATTACGCACACGTTGGCTTTGACGGCAATGTGTTTGCAGATGTGGGATTCGGTGTCGAGGTCGCCGAGGCCCCAACCTAGTTTATCAGTACTTTTCCTTATACTTTGCTATACGCAGAAAGATGTCGAGGGAGGGAGGGTACCTCCGCCGTGGAAGTCGATGTGGACAGGCCAGGGACCCGGCGTGGCGGGCTCGTACACCCGACACGGGATCTCGTCGCCATTGTGGCCTCGCACGGTGGAATCGTAGACGCGGGCGGGCTCCGGGGCCGGTCCGGTGCCGTAGGAGTACAGGATGGAGTACTTTTCTCGCAGGACGGCCAGGTCGATGGGTTTGTTCGGGGTGTTGGCGACGTGGGTGTTGTAGAGGTCGATGAAGACCGGGTCGAGGTGGGGGAGCACCGAGGGGTGGATGGGGTTGAGAGCTTCGTGGGCCATTTTCTTGACTTAATCAGAGGAATTCTATGCGCTGGAATGTAGTTGAGAAACTCGTTCTTTGGGGGTCGTCGGAGTGACGATAAGTGAGTTTAAGTATGCTTCGCCGTCGCAACGCCGTCGGTTATCTATGCGACGGGGCGGATCCCATTCCCAGCGTATCAGGCTACACGACACACGAGAAATGCGAAAGGATTATTCTATTTAATTAATCATCCCCTCCCCTCCACTGACCTCATCCCATCCCACCATCCTACCAACATCCAAACACTCATCTCCAATGGACCCCGTCCTCATCATCGGCGCCGGCATCGTCGGCCTCACCCTCGGCCAAGCCCTCAAACAGGTCCCCCCTCATATCCACCCCCTCTCTCTCTGATATACTCAATACTAATTAGATTAAAGAAAGGAATCCCCTTCCAAATCTACGAACGAGACCCCCACCCCACCAGCCGCGACCAAGGCTGGGCCATCACCCTCCACTGGGCCCTCGAGTACATCCACCAGCTCCTCCCGGCGGCCACCCTCGCCCGGATCCAGTCCGTGCAGGTGGACCCGGCCATCGCACAGTCCGACACGGGGAACTTCCTCTTCGTGAATCTCGCGACGGGGGAGCCGCGGTTCAAGATCCCGCCTAGTGTGCGGTGGCGGGTGAATCGGGAGAAGACGCGGCAGGCCCTGTTAGTCGGGATTGAGGACCGGGTGGTCTGGGGGCGGAGGGCTGTCGACGTCCGGATCCCTTCCGGGAGTTCATCCTCCGCGGATGAAGGGCCGGAAGTGGTCTTCGAGGACGGGGGAACGGTCAAAGGGAGGATGGTGATCGGGGTCGAGGGCAGTCGGTCGGTGGTGAGGCGGGTCTTGTGTCCGGGGGCGTATCGCAATGTGCAGCTGCCGGTGCGCTTCACGGGGGTCGCGGTGGATTTGACCCAGCAGGAGATCGAGCCGCTGCGGGCGATGGACCCGTTGTTGTTCCAGGGGTGTCATCCGGAGTCGGGGGTGTTTTTTTGGTTTTCCATGCTGGAGACTCCGTCCACTACTGCCACAGCTGGTAGTGAGGGTGGAGGACCAGGGAGGTTCCGCGCTCAGATCAACCTCTCCTGGCCGGTCCGAGGACCCGAGGATGAAGTCGCCGACACGGACGCAGCACGACTGCAGAATATGAAGCAGCGCGCGGACGGGTTCGCCCCGTTTCTGTACGAGGCGGTGCAGCGCATTCCGGAGGGGACGCCCGTGCTGGAGATTAAACTGGCAGATTGGGAGTGTCTGGAGTGGGATAACCGGGGGGGGAGGGTGACGTTGGCCGGGGATGCCGCCCATGCGATGACCATGTGTAGGTCTTTCCCTTCTCTTCCTTCTCATCTTTGGTAAAGCGATGCTGATTCAGAGCAGACCGGGGAGAAGCGGCGAACCACGGCCTCCTCGACGCGTATCATCTCGTCGCCGCCATCGAGAAGATCTACGCCGGGGAAGAGGACGCCAAAACGGCGCTCGACATCTACGAGACGGAGATGCGAGAACGCACGACGCGAGCGGTGAGACTCAGTCGTCGGGCGTGTCTGGAGGCGCATGCCTGGGATCAGTTGACGGAGGATTGTGCGATTCTGTCCAAGCGGAGGATTGCCTAGAGAACCAAACCCCAACACCGGATTACTTCCTATATACTTATACAGCTTCGTATACAGAGTGCAAAATAGAAAGTCAAACAACATAGGCCAGCGCATCAATCCACCACCCCCTCGCGACCCCCAACGAAGCACCACTCTTCGACGACGTCGTCACCGCTGCCCCCGTCGCCGTGGCCGTGACCGTGCCCGCCTCCGAGATCAACGAACTGCACGACCCCGTCGCCTGCGTCGTCGAGGTAATCGTCGCGGACCCGCCGAAGTCGCACGCCGTCGACGCCTGGTTCTGCTCGCTGTAGTACTTGTTCAGGAGGAAGTTCAGTTGTTGCTGGGGCGTGCACATGCCGTAAGCGCCGTAGCTGCCCGTCGTGCCGTTCGCATTGACGCCCGCGCAGCTGGTGTAGCCGCAGAGCACAGAGAACAGATCCGAGTAGGAGGTCGAGGTGACACTGTCGGCGACGACGCAGGCGGCGGCGGCGGACATGCAGTCGCAAAGGGACTCGTTCGGGGTCGGGGGGAGCGGCGTATCAATCGCGGCCCAGGCGGTGTTCACGGCGGGACAGGCCTGGAGGGCGGTGTTGGTGGGAGTGTAGGAGGCTTTGTTGGTTCCTGAGGGAGTGGCTTTGGCGATTTGGTTGGAGTAGGAGGTGTAGTCGACTAGTTTGGAGACGCTGGTGCTGTCGATGATGGAGACGAGGCCTGACTTGGTTAACCTTGGATCCAGAGCAAGAAGAGAGAAATAAAATGGGGGGGTACCGTAGTCATTCGTTTCCTGGAAATACATATAAACAATGCCACCAGACCACACGCCGTTCATCTGGTCGCCGAACAACGCCTCCACCTCGGTAAACTGTCTCGGCTGCACCTCGTTACACCCATACTCGGCAAAGAAGACGGGGACAGAGTAATTCGCAAACTCGGCGGTGCGATCCGCATAGCCCGACTTCTGGTACGTCGAGTTTCCACACCAGGAATAGATGTTGTACCCCCAAAAGTCAATCCCAGTGTCCTCGCTCTCGCAGTTGAAGTAATCGGCCATGTTCACGCGGATCGTCGAGTCATCGTTGGTCGCATACCCGACGCCCATCGCGCGGTAGTTCTTCGCCTTGATATACGCCTTCATGTCGCGCACGGCGGCCTTGACGAAGGCGCTGGCGTCGGTCGTCGCCACGGTGTTGGAGACTTCGTTGCCCGCGAAGAAGCCCAGGGTGTTGGTGTACCCGGCCAGGGCGTCGATGACGGCCGTGTACCGGCTGTACAGCGCGGTTTCCCAGCGGGGGTCGTTGCGGTCGATGGACTGGGTGGGGTCGGACAGGTCGGCGATCACGTAGATACCGGCGTCGGCCAACAGTTGCATGCATTTGTCGTGGTTGACGGTTGGGTCGACGGCGTAGACGCGGATGGTATTGGTGTTGAGGTCCTGCAAGATGGGGATGTCGCGGGCGCAGGAAGTCGAGTCGGCCAGGGGGTCTTTGTAGGTGGTGCTGCCGGAAGTCGTGCCGTTGCTCGAGTAGTCCTCTATTTTCATTAATATCATATCATATCCCAGGCAGGTACAGGATGGACGTACGTTGGTAGGCCACACCGCGGATGTAGCTGTGATCAAGTTAGTCCAGTCCACCAAACACCCCTACCGACGAGGGACGTACAACTGCGTGTTATTGCTCGAGTAGAAGAATTTCGACCCCTACTTAATTAGCCACGAAGATCCCAACCCAAATACCACAGTAGATAATACCTTAATCACAATCGGATCCAAATCAGCCCACGCTAACCCCAGCAGGGCGGCAGCAACCAAAGCAACCTTCATTTTGTCTGTCAGTCAGTAATTAGTCTGGAGCAGCCAGTTGCCCGGGGGCCGGCATGTCAGATTTATATCAATCTAGCCCAGCAAGCTAGACGCCTGCTGACGCGTATCCAATCTGCGAGGAGTGGAGAAGGACTCGATTTCTGGGTGACTCGTGGATACCTAGAGAGTAGTCTTGAACTAGTACAGCGCATGAAAGATAAAGGATAAAAAGAATAAAAAAGCAGAAAAAAAAAAGAAAATAAAACTAAGAATGCCATTGACCTATAGCCCCTCACATCCTCCTACTAGTGGCAAACCAACAAACAGTCACTCCATCTCTACCTATCCCACCACCTTCTCCCCCCGCCGGGCCTCAATGGCCGCCTCGAACCCACGAATCGTGTCCAGCGGGCGCTCCAGTCGAGGGCGAGTCGGGTTCGACCGGTCGGGATCCGCTAGGTTATGGTTATTATTAGACCAGGTAATCGGGCCAAAGAGGCGAATGGGGAGTCAGCCTTCCGAGGAGTAACGCACCGATCACCTTGCCCTCGCGATCGAGATGCTGGATCGCCCGGAGAGAGAGGACATTATTCTCCGCTGTCAGAGGTTAGCATCCCACGTTTTTCCCGTGTGCCTGAATCAGGGGATCGATCGATCGTACTAGGCGGGTCGAGTTTGAGCGAACTCTGGTTCTTCTTCTCGCTCTGGCTGGACCGGGAAGAGGCGAAAGATCGGGCCATTTTGGTTCAAAATTGGGTTCCTCGCGATGTAGGAAGAAGGGGAAAGTGGCAAGTCGAGGGCTCAGCAAGGAGGTCGGTCTGGTATGGGCATGACAGCAGGGGGCAGCATGTTGAGCGCTGGATGCATTAAATCAGTTTCGCTGGTGAGAGTGTCGTGGAATCGCAATGCTGCATCGGGAATGCCTTTTCTGGATCCATCCATGGTCAGTGACCAGTTGCCGCGGCCGGAGGGGAAGATCTTGGTGATTGGTCCACGGCCGGCCAAGCTTTGACTAATGCAGACAGTCGAGGCTTAGCTTTCCTACGGCCACGCAAGCATTCACACGGTTTGGGCTAGGCCAGGCATCAGCATTTTTTATTCTTTTATTCTTTTATTATTGTTTTATTATTTTATTCACTATTAATATGATTACGGAGTAGTTGAGGAGATGAATCCGGTCTGGTCTGGAATGTCCGTTTGCTATGTTTCAACGGAAAATCCCTCAGTAACATATATTCTAATCCCAAAATAGTCGGTCTGAATCAGTTTCAATCCCAAATTAGTAGCCCGATCATAAATAAGCAAGTCCGTATTACTTCCTTACTACCCCAGGTAAAGGGAGCCAAAAGACCGGAGATTTGGGTTCGTACTGTGATCACGTGTCCGGACCGAGCCAAAAATATCAGGTATCGACTTCACTTTCTCTATCGGCAATCGCTAGCCAATAAGGGACGGAGGATTTGATTCGGATCTACCTAGGTACAACTTGGAAGGCTCTGTGGAAAAAAGGCAACATGACGAAGCAGCATAAATAAATACTAGTACTACCCCTCTTATTCATTCCTTGGTATAAAAAATCAACCCATTTAAAGCCCACTAGGAGTAGCAGAAGGCATCACTCCCGATCCACTCGGAGGCGCACCACCTCCCATATCGCCGCCGCCACCCATACCAGAGCTCTCATTCTCAACACCCCCGTTCTCAGTATAGTAAGCCGCAGGGGTAATGCTCGTTTCCTCAGTCGCATCCATACCCATCGACACCCAGCCGAAGATGCCGTCGCTGACGTCATCGCCGAGCAACACGTACTCGATGAACGGGTCGATGGTGTCTGCCTCCTCGGCGAGGATGCTGTCGTCGGCGTTCTCAGTCACATCCTGGGTGTTTGTGGAGTACGGGGCGGTCTTCTCGACGGCGGTGATGAGGTCCTGGTCGAAAAAGAGCTGGCCGACGTGAGCGGCTGATGTGGTGTAGAGGCCGGTGAGGGTGTGGTTTTTGTTTACGGAGCTTTCATTGACGGCGTGTGCGAGGACTGTTGAGTTTCCATTTGTTAGAGTGAGATAGGTTAGGTTGGGTTAGTGGGGGGGTTGGGATGGACGTGCCGTGGATATGGGTGGCGCGGCCGGTGTAGTGGCCGGGAAAGACCGTCTGGAACTGCACGATACCGGACGAGTCGGTCTTCTGGACGCCACGGAGGAAGGTCGCATCAAGGTTATCCTCGTCGCTGGAGTCGCCATTGCCGTTGGCCACGACGCCGGAGTAGACACCCTTTGTGTTTATCTTAGTACAGTTTTATATAAGGGTGGCTGGGGACGTACAGTTGCGTTACAGTGCCAGAAGTCCAGGTAGACCTGGGGAACGGGGTTGCAGGTGTTGGTGTCGATCATCTGGATGTCCAGGTAGAGAGGCACACCCTCCTGGTCTTCGATGATGTTGGAGCGGATGAGTTCACCAGAGACATCTGGACACTTTTCTTAGTTTTCTGATCGCTTCTCTATCGCAAGGTGTGCTTACAGTAAGGCCCCTGAGTCACATCTGGTCCGAGGATACAAGTTCCCTCCGACGCAAAGACAACAGATGGGTCGGTGCAGAGATCCACATCCAGCGAGGAGTGGTGAGTGGTGTTGAGAATGGTATCAAGGTCACGAGCCTTCAACAGACGAGCACCTGTATCCCAATATTAGCTGTTCGGTTATCCTTGAGGTGTTCATGGAGGTGTCGGAGGTTACGCACGAGACTCCAACCCACGAGCCTGGCGCAGGCGCTGCACAGCATGCTGGCGACGTGCAACGCTAGTCCTTTCCAACCCGCGGGCCTTGAGGGTATCAGCGCAATGAGCCAGGCTGCGAGAATGCAATGGAGCACGTTTCAGAAAGGCAGCGCGCTCCGCGGCCTCAGGCTTCACATCGTGGCCAGGATGGGCGACAACAGTGCTAGCCAAACAGGCGAAGCCGGCCACAATGATAGAAAGATACATATCGTATATCGGTTGTTAAGAAGATTGCAATGTAGAGAAAAGTGCTGTTGATGGACAAGACATGTCAAACCCGGCGATTCCCACCCCATATATACCCCGTCGCAGAACAAGCCAACCACCCTATGTTGGTAAACACGCAATTTGACGCCCCTGAGCTTACGTATAACCTGCACGAGAAGCCACCGAATCACAAGAACAGGATTGTTCATCTAGCCAGCTTTAGCCTCGTCGTGGGCGAGACGTAGGGCTCGCATATCCGCAAATGGGGAAAGATCGGCGGGGGTGACGACAGGTCTTCGCGGAGGATTTGCTCCATACACGGCTCTAAGCTATACACATAAGCTCAATGACCGGCGGCTTAGCCACACCTTGAAAGTGACGGGGGCATTGGATTCCTTCAGATAGAGGTGCGTTACGTGGACGATATCTTGGCATGGCGGAGTCCAGCCGAATTTCGCCAAACGCCAAGCGTCGCTGCCGAGGGAAGAAACTCTTGACGGCACCAAGGCCCAATTTGTATGAACTACTTGTTTCACGTGTACTCTTGGAAGATTTCAGAAAGACCATATCGCATAATAATAATAGTACTGATAATCGATGATTTTTCCGGAACTAACTGGTGGTGATGCGTAAGTCTGGACTCTGTATCCTTGCCCTGATGTGGAGCCGGAGCCCAGCCGAACTCGCCACAATCCTCCATGCACTCCTTTGCAATTCGTGTTCGTTTACCTGATATCAGAGCGAACTGGTAAATAGGATCAATCTAAATGTATTTGCATAGCCCTACGTAGAGCATCCACGAGAAACGGTGACGATATTGAAGATAGACGAACCCCGGACAATCATGAATATGAGCAACAACCGGTTTAGGAAAAGGCCAATATGAAAATTAGATTAGCCGTAGAAATTTGACTTGGCGAAATATTAGCGTGCGCTGGGAATGTCATGGACCATCATAAGAGCAAAGCGAGAGGAGAGGCTTTGAGGTCGTCATTCATAAACGGGGAACCCAAGGATGGCACAGAGGCGCCAGCCCAGAGTCGTAAATTGAATCCTTCTGGACGTAAGAGCGAGCTAGGTCCTGCTCATGGGACAAGGATGATTTCAAGTAAACTGCTAGTATGAAAACTTGAACCAGCCAGGATACAGATGGTCACCCGGCGGGGCGATAATGTGGTCGTCGACCCGCAGTCTATTTTTGGCTGTTGGTTGAAGCGCAGGTCGATCAGACGCAGTATTCCTGCCGGTAAGGCAGAATTTCGGGGTAGATTGGTGATGCTACACCCCAGCGCCATTACCGTCATCTTGCGCGTTGTCCTACAGGGCAAGAGTGCCCATAGACATCGCAATCTGATCCAGCCAATCTAGCGGCCGGTCATCCTCGAAATTCACGTCCAGGGGACACTGGGAAGTACCTGCTGAACTGAGACCCGGGCCCCAGACATTTTTAATAGCCCGACCCTGCTGCTCTTCGGACGTTCGTTTCTTGTCCGCCTCCAATAGAACCACCAATTGATCCAAGAGCGCAAGCCCAGCGTAAATCCCCTGCAGACAATATTTGGCAAGACTATGGACAAGCTCCATGGGAATTGGCCCATTCACATGGTTCAGCTTCTCCATCCCTTTGAGCTTCACGTCCAGTTCCGATACCGAGGCAAGTTGTCGCTGGAGGTGACGCAGGTTGCCACGACTGTGCTGCACCCGGAATATTAACCCGTCCCTTGACACCCCAGGCACCGGGGTCCCTGAAACCATAGCCGAAGTCTGTGAAAGTAGTCCCGGGCCCAAACAAAGTTCGTGGAATGCCTGTTCCATAACCTTTCCTATCCAGCTTCCCCTTCCCGTCCGCTCTTCCCGCAAGATGGATTCCTGGATAGTCGACCTCCAGTCTGGGTCTTCCAGGAAACACGGCTCCTTGCGGACAAACGCATCGGCCAGCAGAAACGACCGGTAGGTAACGAACAGTGTACGTCCAAAGCCATCCCGGTGGGCGCGGGCTCCCCGCAGCCGAAACAGTTGTGCAATCCCTCGAGAGTGAATAAGCCAGGAATCCGGCGCAACACCATCGAGCATCTCAAAAATCCCCAACAGCATGGCAGTTCCTAACGTAATATCCGAGGTTCTCGTGCGCGGGTCGCTGATCAAACCTGCCAGATAGCGCAACCCTTCGCCATAAATGTGTCGACTACAGTTTATTTTCTCCTGATCTTGGTTCTTCGTGCCTAGAAACCACGTGTTGAGGCAGCGAATACCCATTTCGATTCCCGCCGTTTGAGCCGCCTCGTGGTTCCGGATAAAATCCACCCAATTCGGAGTGACGCGACCGGCAAATGTTGCAAACGTCAGTGGAAAAGTCCCCTGGACCAGGTAGTAAAACACCTCCTTGTTTTGAACATCTAGTGCTTTCGCTGCGAGATTCGGGGCGAATACTTCATCCATGCTGGGTCGGTGAACAATCGCAAGATATTTTGACGACTTGGACGAACTCATAACGCTCGCACTGCTGCTATTCTTCTCCCGCAGCCGGTCAAACGTCCTAGCGTCCGTAAAATCGTCCTGGTTTGTTGTGTGGTTGTAGAACTTCAGGTCTCGGCGATAGCCTGGGCATGGGAGGCCTCGAGCCTGGCAACGCCGACATTCTGGCCGAGTTTCATCGCACTAACCAAGCATGAGTTAGGATGCGACCGGGAGAGAAACGTCTGAAGAAGAGTCGTGGGGAAGAAGAAGGAGAAAAAAAGGGGGTTTGGAAAACGACAAAAGAGTCAGCTCACTTTGACCCGACGCTGAAGACACTCACGACAACTCGTGCTCCGCGGCACGCCCACCATTTGCGAGTCTGCGACCACTCTGGCACGCGGCTCTCACAGCAGACCAGCCAGATTAAGGTGGGTGGTGTCGCAGAAAAATATGTCGTTCTCCGTTGCGGTGAAGTAAACAAAAATTAGCCAATTTTTCCCCAATCCAGATCCAGTTTTTGATCGAATTAGAATACGAGCATCAAAAAGTCGAGCCAAGCTACCCCGCCCGACTATGGTGAGATTCTAAGCCCATCTTGGGAGGAGAGTAAGGCGTCAGTCCGAACCTTCTTCACCGTCACTTGCCGTCATCTTCGAGGGGTGTTGATTATTATCGCCGAAGATGCAGTAGACCCCGCGCCGTACAAAGGATCATACTTCCGGCACCTATGATTGACTGAATGGAGAAAGGCTGAGTGTAAACAGAGAGACGACCCTTGCAGGCCGCAAGAACCAGGTGTGAAGGGGAGGGGTCCAAAGAAGAAGGCGGTCCAGGCGGTGGCAGTACTTTTGGAGCAAGGATTTTTAGTCTGATTGATTTTGGGTGTTTTTCTCGGTGACATGCGCAAGGAAGGATGGGCGACTACTTAGAAGTTCACAGTTCATCCAGTATACAATAATTATCTAAGTCGCGAACTCAATCGAGTAGGTCAAGACGTCATCAGCCCAGGGCTGGTCGGCCAAAGGTACCGTCTCTGGCTTCTCAAAAGTCCAACCCTCATTTATTTTCTCGATTTGCAAGTGAGTCCTGAGTCCTGAGTCTTGGAGAACACTCTGGTTAACAATTAATATCCCCCATCTTCCTTCGCTTATCACACATTAGTACTGTTAAATATTACGAGGAGTAAAAATAGGTAATTGCTACTTTATCAGGCAAGAGCCCCGTGCCCCGCTAGCCACATGGAAGCCAGCATCGTTGAGTATTAATCCCAGTCCACCATCCTGCATGGGCGGACAGTGGACACTAGGGTCCCGTAACTCCCGTTGACTTATCAAGACGATCTGCCCAGTCTCCTCAACGGTGGCTAGTTCAAGAGGGAAGGATCTGAGGCAAATAATAAAAGCAAAGCACAAGGCAACGCAAACTGCCTGTCAATAATTGGTACTGCGCTTGCCAACCTGTGTTGTTTTAGAGTATGGATGCAGAGGCCATTCTCCATAGTTATCACCCGAAAAGAGCGCGGTGCATTAGTTTTGAAGCAGTCTAGGAGCGATACTGCCCGTGGTGCAGAAGATGGAGAATAATAATAATAATAATAATAACATACCAAGAAAGGTGAGTGAAATACAGTTGTCACTGGCCCAGACTTGGAACCTTGTTGCCTGCATGTGTTGAAATAGTCGCTTTCTTTATGAAATCTACGAACCGGATCATCCTGGCAAGAAAAATCCAGAGTCAGTATATCCGCTCGTAGTGACTTGAAAATCCTACATCGTGGAGGTAGTCATGCTATTTTTCATTGCTATTATTGTAATAATAATAATAATAATAATAAATGGTAGTAGTATCCACGCGGAAGGGAATAATCCCCACTGCTTTGAAGTTCGTTTCCAACTTCTGACGCCTTCTAGTTTCTGCGGTGTGGAGGCGATCCATTTATGTAAAGGAAAAAGTCTCACAGCTGGTGGGGAGAGATTTAATCAATAATCAATTATCAATCGCCCACGCCCTGTAAGAAGGGCAATGTAAGCGATCCGATTGGGAGTCTGGGACCCTGTCACGGCGTGGGTTCATCGTCAAAGTCTTCGAATGTGATCAATCAAGTTTCCACGGTCGGACTGCGGTTGTACATCTCCCGGTTTAAACCCCGGGCACTGAGATTGAACACTCGCATGGCGGGGCTTTGAGTATAAGACACAACCATCGTGTGCATGAATTTCCCGTGCTGAAGTAATTTCCAGTCCAATCAGAGGCTCTGGCCTTGTCAAGCAGCCGTGGATGTAGCGAATCGGGATTTGAGGAAAGCATGGTGCTTTTTTGTGACGAAAACCCATGGCAGCCAGCTAAACATCCTGGCAATAGTAGCAATAGTAGCAATAAAATTATCATTATCACATTAAGAAGCAGCAGTCATCGCTGACTGAGAGTTATCATCATCATCACCATAGTACTAGAAGGTCTAGTACCTAGTACTGTCCAGGGTACAACCTGGGGATTGATTCACGTTCCATGGTTAAAACATAGTTTCAGCCTGAGGCAGCGGAGTGTGACCTGAGAACTGTATGTTTGGCACGATGAAACTCCTTTCCCTCTCAAAATGATAATCATATCTCCATTCTTTCTATCTTCTTTTATTGTTCCTTTTGCTCTTCAATTTTTCTCAACCCACTCTCAGTTCTAATTTCTATTATATCTACTTATCAAACCCTTGAATCCCTTCGTACTTCAGCACACAAATGAACACCGGAGTCAGGACTATCAGCTATGTCCCCGCTCTGTCGTCGAACATCAGCCAGCTTTCCCCCTTTAGGAGTGCCAACACCACCTCGTCCTGACTTGGAGTGGAGAACAGCACCTCCCATCCACTCGCACGCTGTTCTATGCACTGCGACGCCTGGCATTTTTGGCGATCGACGGAACGGCAGAGGCCTCGTGCATCCGCGAGGAAAGACACGAGAACGCTAGTGGGTGACGGCCCTTTCAACCACAGCCTCTAGCCCAACCTTGGTCGCAGCAGTTTCCCACTGGCCTCGACAAAGGCTCCTGGTTGTGAGCAGGAGTTGCTGGCGAGGGAGTTAGCTTCGTTCCTAACGGCCATCCCGCATGGGGTGATGTGGACCATTATTTCATCGCAGTTCCTTTTGCAATTTCTTAAAGGTTTCTTCTCTTGCTACAACGCCGACCACACGTCTCTTTTCTCTTCCTTTAAAATTTTACCTTTCACCCCTTCCTCTTTCCGGAATTGAACTCCATCGTTTTTTTTTTCTCTAGATCTATTTCCCTCCAGTCTGCCCACGCCGCTGCCTGTCCCTTATTTCACTCTCCCTCTGCTCTCAGCTCCGCTCTGCGGGATCTTCCGCAAGGATGTGTGACCACAGCGCCCCAAGCCAGGCACCCATCGAACCTGATGTTCGTTTCATGAATTCCCCCGATAAATAATTTCCAGCTTTTTTTTTTTACTCCTCACGAGGCTAACTTGCAAAACAGGACTTCAACAGTGATAATGATTCCAGTTACCAGAGCTCGTAAGTGGTCAAATGCGAGATACAACACAACCAGCGTTTTCACCGCTAACCGCGCGCAGGCTGGGCGACGCCAGTTACACAACCAGCATCACCTCGAGTGCCATGGCATACACGTAAGGGCTTCCTATTACTATGAGGTAATATATCTCACCGCTAACCTCAGCAGATATGAGGTACATGATAAATTTCAAACGCAATACCTTACAATACCCAGCTAAACACTTACTCCGCTCGCAGAACGGTCGCAGATATCATTCATATCACGAAGGAGAGTACGTCCTAGTATGTCCTAACCATCAGAGCCTACTCCGCTCACATGTACTGACTCCGGCCAGCCCAACGACGAACAAGAACAAGACCGTCTCGACCTGGTTAGTATGGAACACATGGAGATGACGGGTGTGAGTTAACAACAACAACGACAACAGAGCCACCACATCTACCGCATGCTCCTCAAGGGTGAACTACACCGAGCGCCAATAAAGAACCCCGCGCGAGTATTGGATATCGGAACGGGAACGGGTATTTGGGCAATTGACTTTGCAGAGTGAGACAAGACCAATCTCTCATAGTCCGGGGGGAACAGCTCACTAACGCATACTCCCATAGCGAACATCCGGAATCCGAGGTTATTGGTGGGAAGCACTGAAATCGCGTGACGTTTTAATCTTTTTGCTAACTGCCACAGGAAACGATCTCAGCCCCATTCAGCCCTCTTGGTACCTCCCTCCGATCGACTTGTTCCTCTATTCTCAAAACCAACTAATGCTCTCGGTAGGATCCCTCCGAATTGCCGATTTGAAGTGGACGACTTCGAACAGACCTGGCCTTACGAGCGACCCTTCGATTACATCCACGGCCGTGAATTGGAAGGATTCATCCGCGACCACGACAAGGTATTCCGTGAGGCCTACAAGAACCTGAAGCCCGGTGGATACTTCGAGATTGCATCGATCGACGTCAACACCTATTCCGATGACAACACCCACCTGAGGGCCAAGAATCTCCTCGAGGGCGTCAAGAATATGCACTTGTCCGCTAAGCAATTCGGGAAGGAGTTCCAAACAACGGATACATGGAAGGAGCGGATGGAAAAGATTGGCTTTGTTAATGTCCAGGAAGACATCTACAAGGTACCTGCGCGTCTTTTTCCTTAATGCGTCGACGCACATGTTAATTTAAAACAGCTCCCTCAAAGCCCCTGGCCCAAGGACCCCAAACTTAAAGATCTCGGCCGGTACCACCAGGTTAACATGTTCGAGGCGTTGCCCCCTTACTGCTACGCTCTTTTCACCCGCGTGCTGGGCTGGGAAAGAGTTGAAATTGAGGCGCTGCTAGCTGGTATGAAACAGGAGTTGCGCGATATGTCTATTCATCTCTATTCCAAGGTGCATATGGTATACGGACAGAAGCCGCTGTGAATGTTTTTCCTATTCTTCTGTTTTCTCCGCGATTTTGCATAATGATCATCCATCTTAATAATTCCAGGGCATGTGAAAAAGCAGTTTCATGAACTTGAGCTTGTGGGCCAGAGTTAAGAAACTAAGAGGTGTCATTTGAACTTTATTTAGGTCGTCTATTGTTTCTTCTGGTGTTTATGGTGGGAATGTCCTTTCAAAAACAAGAACGCTTTACCATCAAAGGCAAGGTGGCCGAGCGGTCTAAGGCGCGCGGTTAAGGCTTCCTAATTCGGATCCCTCTAGCTTGTTTCAAGTTTCCGCGTCATTAATTTGGCGTGGGTTCGAATCCCACCCTTGTCATATTTTTCTATCACACACTTTTTTTTATTTTACTATATATATATATATATATATATACTAACTAACTATACTTACTAATTTCCCTTTTTTGTGTATTTAATTTATCTTTTGGAGGTGCGCACTCATATACTTCAGCAGAGTGATGATCAAAATTCATCAAGAAATATATATATATATATCTCCTCCCCCTCCCCACCTGTTTGTTCGTTCCCTTCTCTCTATTCTATCTATATCCACCAGTGCCAAACAAACTTACATCCAAATAACTAAACTATTCTTATAGATATTAAAAAAAAGTCTATAAAAATCTAAGAAGCCTTCAAAACCCCCCTCAACTCCCCAGACAACGGATAAACCCTCTCATCAGGTACCAACCCCCTCGCTTCCTCCTCCCTCCCCTCCTCCACCAACTCCTTCACTCTCGTCATCAACCCCGTCACATCTGTTATTCCCACAATCCACTCATCCACATACCGATCCACTGCCTCCCCCGAGACCCCAATCTGGACGGACCGGTGCTTCAACGCCCTGCACGCAAAGTCCCGCTCGGGGTCCCACTGGATCCGTACGGGCGTGCTCCGGAGTTTCTCCTTCCATGCTGCCTCTGCTGCCCCTTCCTTCTCCTGTTGCTGCTGCTGCTGGTGTTGTTGTTGTTGTTGTTGTTGTTGTTGTTGTTGTTGTTGTTGTTGTAGTAGTAGTTCATCGCTGGATAAATGACTCAAACACGAATTCCGAAGCGCCCATTCGAATCCTTCCCGGGTGATTTTAATCGCCAGGATGCGTTCCTGGGAGAGTTTACTGGCGTACCCGGATCGGTAGGCCATCCAGAGAAAGGAGGGTTTTATCCAGGTCATGCGGGTGCGGCGGAAGGGGGGCACGAGGGTTTGGGCGGCGAGGGCGGCGTCGGCGATGGTGGGGTTGTAGGCTTGGTAGACGGTTATGGTGGTTGGGGTGTAGAGGGCGCGGATGACGCGGTAGGCGGTTGGGTTGGGGGGTGGTTCGTGATCTTGATCTGGTGCCATTGCGCTAATAGATCTGGATTGGGAGGTAGAGAAGAATGGGTTGATTTTGGTGGTATAGATACTATGTTGGGTTGAGGAGGGGAGGCTTTTATTGTCTGGTGCCTCGATCCACTCTGAGTCAAGATCGTGACGCTAATTCTCGTATCCGGGGTCGAAGTGAGGCCAAACTGAGTCGGGGTCTCATCCAAGTTAGATTGTCGAATAAATCTAATAAAGCTTGCTTGGCCTTTGTGGTTGTAGGGATGGTCAGTCTAGTCTGCCTTTTTTGTATGGAGCCAAGATTAATTTAACCTTGAAAATCGAAATCACAGCCAATCCAATTGTTCCTGTCAAAGTTATATAGCTATCACTAAGCTAAAACTAGTATCCAGCTACCAAGCTACAAAGAATAAATCAAAACAGTGTCAGGTATAGCCAAAGCAAGCAATCTGGAGCACACAAAACTAGGTCCTTCGACCTGATTAAGCACGCTGGAGAAGAAAAGGGGTGGAATGGAGCCCAAGCTACCGCCAGATTTCGCGACAGTTGGGACATGTAGGCTTACTAGATCTCAGCAGCCAACTAGCGATGCACAGCTGGTGGAAGTTAGTGCCACAACTTGCCCTGCACCAGACCATCCCCTTTTTAACGTCTGTGGCTACCCGGGATGGAAGAGCTCGTTCTCGAACCGCACGTACTACACGCGGGGGAACAATAGTAACATCGCTGTCTTCATCAGCGTCAGTGGAACCGCCATACTCGGGTCTTAGGGGATCGGCGTTTGGAAAATAGTCAGGATTGGGAATCATGTATCCTCCGCCTTGCTGACCACGGGCTGGCTGAGGGTCCTGTGTTACACTCTGGTTGACTCTGTCGCCAGCGGGTTCGGGCCACAATGGGCTGAGGCAAATTGGACAACTCCCTTGGATAGGTTGGCGGGTAGCGTAGGAAGCGCTGAAATTGCTTCGAGAAATGGTGCTCGCCGGGGCACTTCTTATTCCGTTCAGGGGCGGCACGGTCCTTGGTCCGTAGGGCGGAGCTGTCTGAATTCCTGTGCCGGGACCAACTGGAGTATAGCCATAACTGACGCCACGATACGTATTAGGCATCTGGTATGGGGCAAAAGACAGGTGCGGGTTGCGTGGAAAGGAGGCAGGAGACGCAGGAGCGATGTTAACGGGACCCGTATTCATGAAGCTAGGACATCCACACGGTTGGTTGGGCCCGGGGCCTGCCATTGAAAGACCCCCTAGTCCATTGTTGACCGCATGCAAGTACCTAGAGTATTGCCCCGGAGGAAGTGCCGTTGGATGATATGGGCAGGAGTAGGAATTGGGCCACATAGGACCCTGCCAAACGTTCGGCCCGAATGGTCCAAAATTCAGCGGGCGCAGTGGAGGTGGAGGTGGAGGGTTCGACCAAGCTTGTCGGGCGTTCCATACCCATGGTGGAATTGTGTTGGTAAATGGCCTGCTATACGGTCCAATTTGTCCCCAATTCTGTCCCCTGCGCTGCCAATTACTCTGCGGCCAACTACTCTGCGGATATCTCGGCGGATGTCTCTGCCAGTTGCTTTGCCCCATCTGTGAAGTACTCGGTGTGAGCTGCCCGGCCATCGATCCGGTTCGTGCAGTGCTCTGCTCACTACTCTGTTCCTTTTCTGAAGTGCTCACTGTGGGCGGTCCGGTTGATGATTCTGGCTCTGCGCGGCTCTGCCCATTCTTTTGCTCTGGGGGCTGACTGGGTATATGATTCTCACTTCTGCTTATACCCATGGTAAACGAACGAGATGTAAAACATAAAGCTGTTGATGATAAGCTTAAGTTTCCGACTCCGAGCCGTATAGGCACTTTGTCGGGAAGATATTTGGTAAGGATATAATGGTGTTTTGATCGGATAATGAGTGTAATTCGCACAATTTTGAGCTTATTTTGGGATTAAAAATACCAGAAGGATGATGTAGTGTAGAGTGTACATATTGGAAGATGGCGATGAGGTGCGATTTATGTCGTCCTCATGGCGGGGAGGGCCTGTGGTTAGAAGGAAGGAGCATCCATCATAGCCCACGATGGTAGAGAGATATGCCTGCACAACTCGGTTTGGCTACAAGAATATAGCTTACTTGCTTACCTAGAGGAGGTTAACCGCCCATGTAATGGAGTATATAATGGAGTATAAGGGCGGAAACTGATCATGGCTTTGCGGAGATTGTACGGATCACAAAGCTTACCCTAAAATGCCACGCGGGACGAAGGATGTAGCGCCTGCAGCCATGGCCGGCAATCCTGTTCGAATTCGAAGTATATGAGATAAACCCTGCGTATTGTAGCCGAATTCTATTCTCCTTCCCTACCCCTTGATACTGCTCCAGACGATGATCGCACCAGTGACTGCTCTCTAACCAAAAACGGGTTAGCCAGGATCCCCCAGAATCACAACTTCTGAACTGCGCCTCGTCTTACCTCTCATCATCTTTCCCCCCCCTCAGATCCATCACAAAAGTGTCCATATCATGATATCGTTTCCCCGAACGAGGCCCTCTCTTATCTTAGCCAGCCTCGGCGTCCTAATAATATTCTTACTCGGATGTGGTAGGTGTTCGCCACCCGAATCATGATCGTCCAGCTGGCGCCTCCCGGCACACTAACCGAACCGGACCAGGTGTGTTATTCTCACGGACCGGCCCCAAAGTCCTGGATTTCGACGATTGCGCCGATTGTGTCTATTACGCCGGTAGTATCGATGAAATGATCCAAAAAGGTGGCCATGTCGAAGGAAACCGCCAGTTCTTCCGGTACGCGCTGGATGTATCCTGTCGAGGCCCCGTGCTGGCCTCCGGTCGCTGTCCCAACTATCGCCGACAATTTTTGAAGAACCCTAAACGGTACATGGAGGATATTCACAATCCTTATGAGGCTTGCGTTTCTATTCACTCTTGTTTGTGATTTTTTTTTGGTTTTTTTTGTGTATAGATTTTGCATTTTCTGTGAATACGGCCATTGGATTACCTGTGTATAGTAGTACATCACCTGGATATATTTGGACTCGATTATGCCATGATATCTAAAGACCAAGCATACAGCAGGCCTGGGAATATGGATCTCGGATATCTAGAGAGAGTGCGGGAATGGGCTGTGTGTACCACCTTGCAGCTAGCTATTTAATCGATATCGGTGACAGCATTCGCCCTTTGTCCAAGTATCGCCCAAGCGTTCCCTATTTATTTGAAATATGACAGACACTCAGGAGACCCTAAATGATGTGATCTCCCCGAGTAAACTACTCACCAACATCAAAAGGTTTCTTTTTTTCGTGTTCTCTGTTTCTTTTTCTGGTGAGATGCGGCCACACTGCATGTGATGCGCCTGCATAAGGTTGTTGTTCACCACCCGACACGTAGCAACCAACCTGCATCCAACCACTGACGCACCTTCACGTCCCCTCCAGAGCTGTAGTATTGATGCATCTAGGCCAACAAGCTACCGAACGGGGCGAGATCCCATTGCTAGATCGATAAAGTCCAGAGAGGCGAAAAAAAAACAAACCCCTCCATTATTTTGGTTCTCCTCGAGTTTCGGCCAGAACCCCTCCTTTTCCCTCGCCCACCATAAAAACAAACGAAAAGAACCGTGCGAAAAAAGACAAGGCGAGTGCCCAACTTACAAATTCTTCCAGCCTCGGACCACACACTCTAGGATGCTGTATCCAATGGTTTTGGGTGTTTTTGGTGATGCGAGAAACATCCCTGCGAAGGTGTCTGGTGAGGTGGATGGGCCTTATAAAGGTGTGTGTGTCAGGCTGCCAGCTGTTGATTCCTGAGAACTTTTTTTTTTCGCAAGACACAAGGAGGAACGAGAGAGTATCACGACTGCTCTAAGCGAGATTGGAGATATAATTCACCAAGATAAGTCACGGTCACGATGGTTAAGAATTCGGATTCGTCCCAAAATGGGAGCTCGCAGAAGGAACACGCCAAGGCGATGAAGGATGTGCTCGAGAGTCTGAGGAATTTCTCTTCGTCTACGAGTTTTAAGGGGGCCTTGTCGATTCTTGACGAGCTCGCTTCCCTACGCACTCAGCTGGCGGACAAAGAGAAAGAGCTCTCGCAAGCGAAGGACGATATCAAGAAAAAAGAAGACACACACAACACCGCGATTAGTGAGATGGTCAAGGCCAATCTAAAGGAAATCAGCAAAAAGGAAGAGCTGCAGGTGAAGATCGAGGGTTTGGAGAAAGCTGACCAAGAGAAAGACGCGCTTTTGAAGGAGAAAGAGAAAGAAATCGGCCAGCTGAATGGCGAGATCCAGACCCTGAAAAATTCGGTGAAAACAGAAACTGAGAAGCTTACAAAAGCCAATGATGAGATTACTGATCTTCAGAAGAAGCTGAAGGATCGGGATATTCTGAATGACAAGAATGCGAAAAAGGAAGCGGAGTTGAAAAAGGATCTGGCAGCTCGATCAACCGAAGTTCAGAAACTAGAAGAAAAGCTGTCTTCTCTTGAATCTTCGCTCCAAGAGAGCGAGGCAGGGCGCCAGAAGTTGAAAAGTTTATTTGCCGATATGACGGAGGAGGACGAGAACGCTGTGTATTTCCCCTGATTTATCGATTATACTGCCAAGTAACTGACATCGCTAGGACCGATCAATTCGACGAACTGTGGGATTTCGCAAATAAGGAGCTCTGGTCGCTTTTGAAGGATGATCTACCTAATAACATACTCCAGGTATGCAATTTCCGATTAACAAGACAGAGCACTCACTGACTCGGATCACTTGACAGAACACGACTGCCTGGGAGCATTTCAGAAGCGAAGCTGAAGAACTGATCCCAGAAAAGTGGCAGATAGCACTTCCAACCACCAATACACCTGCAGCAAAGGGAATGAGATTAGCAGTTGTGCTGGCTATGTTGGCAAGGCAAATTGATTTCCAGCTTTTCCAACCAACCTACTTCAGCCTACCAGACGAACACGAAGACAACGAAGAAAGGAATTTCCGAGAGTTCTCGGCGACTAAACTTGCCATATACGATGAGGAGAGGGAAGCTTACTGCCGCTCACTGCTTTCATTAATAGACCCTGAGATGCAAGCGCAGCGGCGCAACGAAAGAGTGCAGGACGTGGTGGAGAAGGTTTCTAGGACCTTTGCCCTCATTCTTCCCGATGCCAAGAAGGCCGGGATGAATGATGTCGTGAAAAACATTGTGAACAAGGCAGCAGATCTCTGGAGACGGTTACAACGGGCAAAAGCGAGGTATGAGACAGACTTTGAGCCCTTGCTCTATGACGACCTTGAGTATATGGACTTCGAAATTCCCAATGCCATTCAAACAGGAGACCAGCCAACGAGTAGCCAGTACGGCATTACTCTCCTCACCGTGATTCCGCGTCTCTCTAGGATTTCGAAGAATGGCCGGCAAGGACTCTCGTTCGTGCATCAAATTAAAAGCTCGACGCCACTATGCGTGGAAGCAAAGAAGGAGGTGACGAAAGAGCCACAAACGCCAGTGGATAGGAGAAGGTTTCATGGCAATCGGAGGAGAGATTCGCTTGCGAAAAATGGCGTGAGTCAGCAGAATGGGACTGGCCACACAAATGCAAATGGAAATGCGGCTTTTTTAGCCAAGTCAAAGTCGGGGTGAAGGGTTGGGTATGGCGGTTGGGAGCGTGATCCATGTCGAGGATGACATTCTGTGGGGACTTATCCTTAATCCGTGATGTGCATCGCGAATAATTCATCAGGTGAATCTGAAAATTCTATTCGCTTCAAACCAGGTGGAATGAGGGTTTCTATCTCCGGAAGGGATCGATCCCTCAACAGCCACTACTAAGATTACCGCGAACGAGGACCACAAACACGCGAGATTTTTCCTCTCTTGAACGTGGCTTTCGTACCTCGGGAACTAGCAAAAGTCCTTTGAGAGAGGTAGGCGAATCTGGATCGGACTATCTGTCTTCTTTCCCTCTCTTTTATCCGTTGCCAAGTGCTCTTGTTATCTAACGGAATCCTTCTAGTGCCAAGGACCGGAGTATCTTTACGCCAATCCCCAGCCACAAACCAATATCGCGTCAGCAATGAGGGGCAATCGAATATTCTACGCGATGCGTATGCAAGACGACAGACGGAGCGTGGTTGCACCGGATGAGGTGGTCCACAGTGAAGGATCTCGACCCTCGACCGACTGAGGAAAATAGCAACATAGGCAGTTCCTAGCACGATGGACAAGCCATGGCAAAGTGGGGAGCTTATTTTTGGCCCAGCCCCATGAGTACTAGGGCTAGCTTCATTTATTGAGCTGGTGAAGGGAGAGGACAAGGCTTCATCCCTGATCATAAAGTCAGCAAACATTCTCCTACGGCCGTTGAAACCCAGCTCAAGGGCTCAGACAAAGAGATCTCGATGCGAGTCGTACCCGGCCAAGCACCCCAAAGCGGTATGTGATCAAGTGAGACGGTGGGAGTAGGAGAAAAAGGTAGAAATTGCAGCAGGCCAAGCGGAAAAGCCATCCTTGGCTTCAGGGTTCCACTCTTGGCTCCTTGCACGACCAATCGTGGGATTTCAGGGCTCAACCCTGATACGAATTTCTGACCACAAGCTCATGAACGTGCTCGTAGACCTGCGCTTATTGGCTGTTGGGTTCGTCAAATTCCGCTGGGCGCCAAGTCCGCTCCTCCAGTATCCCTCAGAGGAAACCACTGGGATTGAGCCGATGCAGTCGCTTGAAGCTTCACATTCCAGCGAGCTCCAGACAGGCTCTGCTGTGCCGATGCCTTGGCAGAGAAAACTGCTCACGACGCTTACGATTGCCCTCGGTGTGGGGAGGGTCTCACCCGGGTTCCCGCGATGATCATGATCAGTACTTAATGTGCTCCTTCCCAGCAACTAGACATGGTCTTCTTCTCCTCTTTGTCAGTGTAGCACTCTCTGTTTTGGCCCTCGGCTTCCCAAACTTTCTGCTTTTTTGTCACCTCACTGCTAACCTACTTCTTACCGGCTGGTTGTCGGCTTTCTGTCCAGCATGATCCCTGAAATCACCGCGAAGTATGATTGGATCCTGGCGATCACGTCGCTGGCTTTCGTTTTCAGTTGTGCCAGTAACGGAGCCAATGATGTCGCCAACTCCTATGCCACCTCTGTCGCTGCCAAAACACTAAAGATGTGGCACGTCGGTATTTTGGCTGCCATCACCGAGTTTGTCGGCGCCGTTGCTCTTGGTGATCGCGTGACAGACACAATCAAGAGCGGTATTATCAAGCCCGATCGATTTTATGGAAACCCTGGTACCTTCATGCTGGCCATGGGATGTGCCGAGGCCGGTAGCGCTGCCTGGTTGACTTTCGCAACCTTTGCAGGGTGGCCTGTTTCAACCACTCAGAGTATTATAGGTGCTCTGATTGGTGTGGGCTTTGCAACACAGGCGGATATTACCTGGCGCTGGACCAAGGGCAGTGTCTCCCAAGTTGCTGCCTCCTGGGGTATTGCTCCTGCCATTGCCTGCGGTTTTGCTGCCATCATCTTCGGTACCCTCAAGTACACCGTCCTAGAGCGCGCTGATCCGTTGAAATGGGCCTTGCATCTTATCCCCTGGTACATTGCTTTTACTGGTGGTATCCTTGCCCTCTTTATCGTCGTTGAAACGCCTACCGCCCCATCGCTGGAAGAATTTGGTGCTGGCAAGACTGCCGGCATTATCCTCGGTGTCTTCTTCGGCTGTCTTTTGGTCGGATACGTCTTCTTCAGACCCTACTTCTACCGCCGCCTCGTTAAGGAGGACCCCCGCATTCGTTTCTACCACCTACCCCTCGGCCCTCTCCTCTACAACGATAACTGCCCCGTCTACTGCCCTGGCAAGGGTGAGTATGTCATGACGAACTACTACGAAGACGCTTTCGGCGAGGTCCGCGCTGGAAGGAAGGATGAGAAGGCGGGACTTGGTGCTCCCGCTATTGGTACCGACGAGAAGACTCCCGCCGACACCGACGTCGAGCGCCAGCCCAATTCCGCTGAGTCCAGCCCAGATATCGCCCCCAGGAAGCGCATCACCGAACCCGAGGAGCGCTTCCTCGACCCCGTCCGTGAGCTCTCCTGGACCAACCCCCAAAAGATCTGGGGCTACACCAAGTATGCGCTTCTGCAGGGTGTCACCCGCGACGTCATCACCCATGACTCCCAGATGCTCCGTGGTATTCACGCCCGTGCCCGCCGCTATGACGACCGGGTCGAGCACATGTGGACCTATTGCCAAGTGATCTCCGCCGTGATGATGTCCATCGCCCACGGTTCCAACGATGTTGCCAACGCCGTCGGTCCCTGGGCTGGCTCCTACGCGACCTACCTATCCGGTGCTGTCAACACCGAGTCCACCACCCCGATCTGGTTCCTCGTCATCGCCGGTCTCTTGCTTGGCGGTGGCTTCTGGTTCTATGGCTACCACATCATGCGCGCCCTAGGCAACAAGATCACCCAGATGTCGCCCACCCGTGGCTTTGCAACTGAGCTTGGCGCGGCCATCACCGTTCTCCTCGCCTCCCGCCTGGGTCTCCCTGTCTCCACCACCCAATGTCTCACAGGCGCTGCGCTGGGTGTAGCACTTATGAACTACGACTTCCGGGCTGTCAACTGGCGCCAGATTGGCTTCATTTTCAGTGGTTGGGCTCTCACCTTGCCTTGTGCGGGTTTGATTGGTGGATTGACCTGTGTGATGGCGTTGAACGCTCCTCATTTCTAGTTTTCTTTTCCCCCTTGCCTTGTTTATAGCATTAGATCGGATTATTATATAGTATGATTATACCCCTTTGAGAAATCAAAAAAAAAAAATCCATTTTCATAACTTCGTAGTACGGACTAATCTCCAAACCCACGAACCACCCATCTACAACCACCTTTTCATTTTTTTATTCAGTAACAACCCCCGTAACCAAAGCCCTCACACACAAATTCCCAGTATCCGGATACGGCGTCCCAAAATCCCGTACCAGCTCAATATTACCCTGCTCCGTCTCATAAATCTCCATGTCGAAGCGACGAACCAGCGTAGCCAAGATAAGAAACAGCTCCGCATACGCCAGACTACAGAAATCCTTTAGCTCAGCACGCAGGACCCATCAGGAAAAAAAAAAAAAAAAAAAGAGAAAGGGGCTATGATGCGATACGGGTAGACTCACTTCTTCCCGATGCAGATGCGACTCCCCTTGGAAAAGCTCACGAGGTACCGGTCCAACCGCTCCCCCTTGGCTGCGGCGCGGATCCACCGGTCCGGGTCGAAGACGAGCGGGTCGGTGAAGATGTCGGGGTCCATGAGGGTGAAGTAGTTTGTTTGGCTGATGGGGGTCTGGGCAGATACATTAGTAGGGCGTTTCTTTAAATGGAATGGATTGGCGATTGGTGGTGGGTGGGTGGGTGGGTGAGTGGGTTAGGGCATACGCCTGGAGGAATCACATAGTTTTGATAGACGAGGGCTTCCGTCGGGGCGATTCGGGGCGAACGGCCGGAGATGCCGATTGAGAGGCGGAATGTTTCGCTGACGACTCCGGACTACACTTGTTAGCCACTGATCTCGTCGGCGATAGGTTGAGTTAGGGGGAGTACTAGGTATGGGAGTTGTTCAAGCTCCTTCAATGTTGGCCTTGAGTCCGGTGTAGGCATCACCTCCTGTAACTCTTCACGTAGTTTGGCCCGGACAGCCTCGTTCGAGAAGAGGTGAAAGGCGCCTACCGATAATGCCCGGGCAGTTGTCTCTGTGCCTCCGACGACCAAACCGAGGCCTTCGTTAGCGAGGCGGACGGGGCCTCTCATGTGCTCTGGCATCTTGACCATGGCCTCAATGATGGCGCCGGTGCTGGGGAGAGTGCCCTTCTCGCTTTTCTCCAACGCCTCGACGCCTCGCGCATATAGGTCGTCCCGTTGGGCTCTGAGAGCGTATATGAACGGGTTTAGGTGCTTGAGGATCCCTACCGGAATCATGTCGAGGGTTGTCTGAGCGATGGGAAAGAAATAGTTGATGTGGGCCAGTCGGAATAGGGCATTCACTCCGTCCCGGATATGCTCGTTGAATCCCCTCTGGTCTAGATTGCCGATGTTGTCCCCGTATACGTGCTGGTAGATGACATCGGTGGTCAACGCGGCGAATCCAGCGTCGAGAGTGACAACGCTGTTTGAATGGAAGGCCGCTTCGAAATGCCGGGTTAATTTCTGCAGACATTCTTGGATGTAGGGCTCCAGGTTGGCGATGGCCTGCTTGGAGAAGAACTTATCCAATGGCGCTCGACGCTGACGATGGTGTTCGGTGGAGATACTCGCGAAGATTGACTCCTCGACTCGGAACTGCGCGACGCTCCACGGATCCTTTGCCCTTGTGCGAAGACTCGAGGCGTAGATTTCGTCGTAGAACTCTGAGTCTTTGATGTGGATTTCTCGGGGGGTGATGCGGACGATGGGGCCTGTTTTATATGAGTGGGCTGGAATAGGAGCCAGGAGGCTATACGTGCCGTATACCTGGTGCATCCGCTCGATTTCCCAGATAAATACTCCTCCCTTGACGACATTGAAGTAGAACTCATAGCAATTGGTGAGTGCGGCGAGTTTGGGCCCGGGGAATTTCCTGAGCGGATGGAAGTACAGACGGTAGATACTCCGGACAATGAGATAGGCTGCAATCGCCCCTCCAACGGTGAAAGAAACAGTCATGGCTGGCTTTCAGGGCCGTTGATTAAGCTACCTCACTTTGACTAGAAGGAGAAACAAGGCCGACTTGCTCTCGGGGCAAGACCACACTATAAATAAGGTCAAAGAAAGTGCCGAGTCGGCACCCCATCGTCATTTTACGGCCGCCCGTTCTGTATCCGCCCTAAAAGATACCACCTGTCCAAAGTTGCTGCCTCAAATCCAACAGCTCTTCGCTTGGGGTATGGGCCTCGGAGTGGGGGTTGGCCAACACTCCCATATCAACAAAGAACGGCTGCAGCATCCTGCATGAAGGCTTGACCGTTCCAAGACCCAGTGGCTTAGCTTAGAATTAGGGCTCAATCTATTTATCCGCTCAGATAAGCCGGGGGGAGAGATGACCTGCACATGCAGTCACACAGTTCGAGTGATCCCGTGTAGTAGTAGCTGGGTGGGGCTCTTAAAATGATATATTGCAGTGTTCTTTGATGCTTTTTTTTATTACTCCTGATTAGCTAGAATCTCTGTTAAAGTGTGATTGGGTTCTTGTTGGGCCACTTGACCCTCCTAACCCTACTCGGTACATGGTGCAGAAGGAGGGAGTATACTCGGAGGACAACTTCCTACCGACCTCCACTCAAAAAGATGAATAACAAATGATATTACACGGTTTACTAGCCAGCATATCCACTCACTTACCCAGCTAGTAGCAAACCAAACCAAGACAGGAACAACAAAGACAACACTACGGGCTCAACCTAGACGCCTTGTCCTACCTGTCACACCCCCATCACACCATCCAAGGAGATACAAGCGGAACTCCCCCCCCCTTTTAAGCAACTTCTACTCTTTCAGCGGCCCAGCACACTCAATCAAATCCTCAAAGGCATACCCTGGCTTCCCCTTGATACCAGCAATAGTCCTCTCCTAGATATCTCGTAGGAAGAAGGGGATGTAGTGGGATTTCTCGTACAGGTTTACGGTGGTGGTGCCGGGGGTCTGGGTGGAGCATAAACTGAAGGATGTCGTCAACACTGCCCCCAAGACTAAGGTGATCCCTTAACACTCTATAGAAGCATAAAAGTTTGTTGTGATTAAGACAGTCTCATGGTTCACATCGAGTACCCGAGTACGAAAAATATAAAAAAAATATCAAAACCCACCCAATAAGCCAAACTATCCAATACATCATAGAATGGAGAAAGAATACTCCTATATGCATCCAGTCCAAAACTCCCCCCTCGCTAACTAAAAGTACACAAAATCCTACAATTTCTTCCCCCCCCGAATCATCTCCTCGACCACCGCCCTCTCGCCACTGTTCTCCACCAAATTCCGAAACACTCCCCCCGGAATCCCCAGCAACTCCCTTGGCGACCCAAACTCCACCGCCCTCCCCGCATCCATCACCAGGATACGATCGAAGTCTGCAATCGTGCTCAGTCGGTGCGCGATGACCAGCAGCGACGAAGCATTCCGCCCGAACTCGGTCCGGATGGACTGCTGGATGAGCGCGTCCGTCTCCATATCGACGGCCGACGTGGCCTCATCGAGGATCATGATCTTGGGCCGCGAGACGATCGCCCGCGCAAGACAGAGGAGCTGGCGCTGGCCCTGCGAGAGATTGAGCCCGCCTTCGGAGATGGGCGAGGACAGCGAGGCGAAGAAGCCGGTGGATTTGGTCGGGCCGGTTGTTGACGATAATAATGAGGTGGACGAGCTGAGGGTGGTGGTGCTGCTGCTGCTTAGCGGCTCTTGGGTTGAGTGCGACGCGAGGGTCGAGGTATCTTCGAAGGAAAGAAGGTGGACGCGTTCTAGGGCGTTGAAGAGCTCCGGATCGCTGTACTCGTTGAACGGGTCCAGGTTGGACCGGACCGTCCCGGAGAAAAGGACCGGGTCCTGCGGGATGATGGCGAGTCGGCTGCGGAGGGCGTGGAGCTTGAGGTGGGACACGTCCAGTCCGTCGATGATAATGCGGCCGCGTCGCGCTTCGAGAAACCGGAACAGCGCGAGCGTGAGTGAGGATTTGCCGGCCCCCGTGCGGCCCACGACTCCCACCCGTTGGTTGTTCTCGAGGGTGAAGGACAGGCCGTTCAGCACGGCGGGTAAATCCGGTGCGTAGCCAACCTCTAGGTCCTCGACTTCGATGCGGCCGCGGGTGGGCCATCCGGCGGGTGGGTCGTAGCCGTCTTGTGTCTCGGTTTGGATGTTCGAGTATTCGAGCACTCGCTCGGTGGCGTTCATGTCGATCTCGACGTTCGCGTAGAATCGGAGCCCCATGGACACGGCGTAGTTGTACTGGAGGGCGAAGCTGATGGCGAACCCGGCCAGTGCAGCGGAGATGCCGGGCATGTAGACGACTAGGCCCGCGGTGATGGTTGAGAAGATGGCGCCGACGATAGCCATCCAGAATCCCAGCCAGCGGTTGAACAGCCACAGGTACCATGAGGTTTGGGCGTGTCTGTCAATGAGGGCGTACATGCTGCGGACGTAGGTGTCGACCTTGTTGAACGCGCGGATGGTAGCAAGCCCAGCAAGACTGGAGCCGAATTTCTCCATCACTGGGCTCTTTGCGGTACTCTCAAGGCGCTTGATTTCGCGGACGCCGGCGAGATAGTGTCTTGACATTTGCATGCATAGGACAAGAAGAGCGCCGGCAAGGACTAGCAGCAGGGGGGAGACGGTCATGCCGGCGACGAGGATACCTAGAAGTTCGAGAGCCTTGTAGGCAAGATGTCCGAGGTCGTACCCTAGTCGCCAGTCTAGAAGGTAGATATCGGAGGTGAATCGGTTGAGAATCCGGCCGAGCGGTACGGTATCGAGCCACCGCAGCGGGGCGTGGAGCACAGTAGCTAGGAGGTCGTCAAACAGTTGCCGGGATGACTCGATGAAGGCGAGGGCAAGAACGAGACACCGGGCTGTACCGATGATACATGCGGCGGCGGAGATCGCGACGTAAACGCTAAGGTAGTACATGAGGTCGCGATTCGCAGTGGCGGAGGTTATTTGGTTCATGGCATGATCCCATACAGTTGCCGAGTGTGCTGGATGAGAGGATGGGCTAGAGGAGCTCGTCCACACGCTGACCCACCATGACTAGAAAATGTTAGCTGACATGCGACCTGAGTAGGTGGCAAAGAAGAGCATCTACTTACCCGACCAACCAGCAAAGCCATAAAAGCCGCATAGGCGAGTAATGCCAAAATCCACCATATCAAGCGGTTCCCCTTGTTCAAGTACGCGGTGTACACCTTCAAGGAGATGGACCCGGTCTCACGCTTTTCTTCCTGGATAAACTTGCGGATCGTGTGCAGACTGAATGCTGAAGAAGGCCGCCCACCAGCCGAGGAGCGTTTACGCCGTGACGGTGCATCATCTTGAACAACCGGGGGATTGGCCTCGCGACCGCTTGTGTCCTCCTGGCCAAGCAAGTCGACCAAGCTCCCTGTGGCTCTTAGTTCGGCTACAGTCCCGGCGTGTGTCATGAAGCCGTCCTCAAGTAGTACACAATAGTCGGTCCGCGCGAGACACAGTCCCACATGATGCGTGACGAGAATTCTCGTGCGACCTTGACCAAGCTCACCGGTCAAGGCATGTTCGTAAACATGGCGCCCTGTCTCTGCATCAAGAGCGCTAAAGATATCGTCCATAATGAGAATCCCGGCACGTGAATACAAGGCCCGTGCGAAAGATATGCGCCATCTCTGGCCACCGCTGAGGTTGATTCCATTTGCGCCGATGTCAGTCAGATCCCCATCAGGCAGCATGGTCATATCTTTCTCTAAACCGGACGCAAATAGGACCCGGCGGTAGCGACGTCGCTCGTAGGGAAGTCCGAAGAGGATGTTTTCTTTGATGCTGGCATTCTCCATCCAGGGATTTTGGGCAACGTACGCCACGGCTGTGTCCAGTATCCAGTTGGCTCTGGTCGCCAGATGATCGAAACGAGTCGAAGGAGATGGCGGACGTGGAACGGCGACTGACCCTGACAGTACATCACATTCCCCGAGGATTGAAGCCAAGAGGAGACTCTTTCCGGAGCCAGTCTTGCCAGCGATGACACTGAGCTTTTGGTAGGGGAACTCCAAAGTCAAATGACGGAGAACAAACTGGTCATCCCGGTCCCAGATCTTGCCCTCATCCTCACCATCGCTCTCATCAGAGGGCCATGCGACTGTAGCGTCCTTGAAGCAAATCTGCTCCACATCAGAGGTGTGGGAGACTTTCTCCGCCGATCTCAGATATTTATCGATACGATCTGCACTGACCTTTGCCTCCATACCCTTGGAGAAGAGATCGGGAAGACTGGCGAGGGACGATTCCAAGGATCCGAAGATAGATAGAGCTGTAAAAGCAACGGAAGGTGAAAGCTCTCCACGAGTAAGGGCGTAGACGGTCAGCGAGATAGCAGAGAGCATGAGTGGCCCCATAATCCACACAGAGACCATCCCAGTTGTGTAGATTGATGTCTTCCATAACAGGCCAAGCTCTACCTGTCTTTTTTCCTTGATAAGGTCCTGCCACTGTTGTTCCAACGCTGCAAACTTGACTTGGCGAATTCCTTGCAACGCCTCGGTAACTGCTCCAGTGCGCTTATCGGTTGCCTTCATAAGTTCTTCCTGCGCAACCGCATATCGTTTTGTTAACCAGGAATTCATGGGTGTGAGGAGGATGGCGCCTCCAATTCCAGCCAGAAGACTCGGCCATCCGATGAGACGGACTAGAATCGCAGCCGCAATCGTCAATCGGAGGACGCATGATGGTATGAGATAACAGAACGTGACAAAGTCGGCTATCCGTTTCGAATCTACCGCGGCGAGGTTGATGATGCTCTGTCGATTCTTCTGTTCTTCCATGTCTTCCTCCCCATCGTCTTCCTCATCCGCTACTGTTCCAAGATCATCCTCGAGGATGTTCTCACTTTTAGATGGCCTCGAATGCTTCACATCCTTACAACGCATCGACTTTGCAAAAATAACTGCCGAGAGTCCCTCGTACAAGGGCACCCAGAGATCGGAGTAAATAAGCCACCACAGCCATGACTCGATGCTTGTACACAAAGCAAGAAACATCCCCAGTGCACCTACCCATACCCACGCCTGGGTCGAGTCGGCCGAGAGCGTAGAGCGATCCTCCAGTGCCTTCAGGATTCCGTACAAGGCAACCTGGGGTCCAAACCCAAGGACACAGACCACCAGACTGAGCAGTCCCTGTACCGTCAGTGCCCGAGCATGTCTGAATGTTAGAGTCACCCAAAGCTTGCGGGGGCCCTGGTAAGCATCCAAGCGAGCATGGAGAGTCTCCGCTCGAGCAGCGTATGGCAGCTTCGGGAGATTGTCGATTCCGAGCCCCTTGTTCTTCGCCGCGTATCGTAAAAGATCCCTGGCCCAGCCATACGTGAACCGATTGTAGGCACTGACGCTAAATTCCTGGTCGACAACCTGCCCTTCGTGATAGACATGCGGACGACGAGGAATGAAGATGCAAAACAGCCCGCGCAAGCCCGCGACCGCGATCTGGCTGCCCAGTAATCCGACAAAGGCCGGACCAACTCTGACCCTATACCCGGCACGCCAGAATATCCCGACCTCACAGCACACCGCGAAGATCGTAAGCAAGCTCGCCCAGAAACCGTATATCCCTAGGTAGTAGCGGTTGACGGTTGACGGCTCTGTAAACAACGAGACAGGCTGCACACATTGTACGATCTAGCGGGACGCATTAGCAGCACACAGAGACTCATATCCGCCGACAGGACAACCAACCCATCCGGCCATTTGCAGCCACGAAACAACGACAAAGTGATTTTCCCGATCCCGGAGTTGCGTCGACACAATCGCCTGCGCCAACGACACAGCTAACCCGGCGATGGAAAACCCTACAATCGCCCATTTCTGCCACCTGTCCGAAAACTCCTCGACCGACCGCTCCGTAGCCTCTCCGTCATCATCCTGGTACTCTGGCAGAGCCAATGGTGACGGCTCCAGACGGATCGAGAGTGTCTCCTTCGCCCAGCGACAGACTATTCTTCGTAGGGCCGGGACACCGCTCAACGCGATCAGGACGAGGCCGAACACACCCGTGATAATCGCCGCTATATCTGCAGACGATGTCATTTCCTCCTAGGCCCTCCGAGTTGAGGCGGCGGGGGCGAGAGATTCGTGGATTCAACCGGCGGGGAACTGCTGGGTGTTGTGGATGAGACGCAGAGATGCAGAGATGCAGCCCGCGCTGAGACTGTCTGGCGCGTCTGCGTTGGAAGGGGAAAAAAAAATAATGCTGGATCGCGCTCTCATGGGTCAGCGCAGGGTGGCCATTCTTCAACCTGCATTCCGGCGCCTCTCCCTTGCTTGCTTTGCTGGTGCGGAGGAAGTTGGATCAGGCACTCCCATTGAGTTCATAGGTTTTGTCCCTGAGTACCGTATTTACGCTCTACATTCCCAGAAAAGTATTCTGCGGGTGTGATTGGCTCTTAGTGCGTCAGGACAGGGGTAGCAGTGACGTGCAGGCCAATCGGCAGGCGAAGTGGCCGAGAGTTCGCCGTCCGGTATTAAAATAACCGTTAGGCTTGGCAGCGGGAAATTGCTGGCTTGGTATGGAGTACACAAGTGTCACAATGGAGTCAGTTGAAGACCTCAGCTGGTGATCTCGTCCTCCCAACCAGGAGCATACCTAGGTAGAAAGCATAGAATCAGATGATCGGATCAAAGGACCATCATCTCGGTGTAGTCGTAGTGATACAAGACCAATATCAACAGGTGATAGAATGGAGGGGAGAAACCAGTGGAGTCGTTGGTCCATAGTGGAGCTTGGGATATATATTTCTTCCCAGTGGATAGATGTGGAAAGAAATCACGGTGGGAAGTCCCAAGGAGTACTCTACGAGATCTATATGAAACTAAGGTAGCTCTTTAACCACTAAATATTCTGGGAAACCTCAGGTTAATCTATTTTGGATCTTTATCAAGATTTCCTAGAGGATGTATCTTATATATAAAATAGACCGAAGGAATTATAGATACTACTAGTAGTGTCGATAATATGCCAGGTGAGAATCAATTTTCATCAGCTTTTCTGCATGTGAGTTTAATATTTTTATATTAGCTGGCCAGGCAATTGTGCCTTGTGAGCTGTTGTAAAGGTCGGTAAATGGGATCATTTCAGGCTACAAGAAGATGACGGATGTCCATAAAGAGCATCCCCGGTTTGTGTATGTTATGCATTGCTGCTGCTGCTACTGCTACTACTACTACTACTAGTCCTGCATATGCTGTATGATGACTTGTAATTAAAGGTCTTTCCTTAAAGAGTGTTGTATGATTATTGAAGGCCTCTTGGACTGGGTTGTTATTTCTGCAGGATTAAGTGTAGTTCAATCTGGATTATGGCATAGAATGGTTTTCTAAGAATGGAATTCTCTCTCCCGTAGCCAAGTTCTCAGTGAATCCCTAGGGATGTTATGGGTTGCTTCCTCTATTCAATCTCAAATAGCCCCAACATAAACTTAGGGAGGCCAGCACCCATACATACAATCTAGATGAAAAAAGGAATTTGTGCTTGCTCCGGTATATCGATTAAAGCCTCAAACCCCCTTCGCTGCGGCCTTAATTGAAAGCTTCTGGGATAGTATATCTCGGGGGTATTCCTGTAACCAACTGGGCAGCCCTTTGGCAATCGAGGCGAGGCCGTACGCAGATGGGATTGTGAGTTGGCCGCTATTCCCAGAGACCAGATGTTTAACCACCACATCCGCAACGTCCTCGGCCTTCAGCATCTCATTTCCGGGCATCAAGTTATTTTCCATCAGCGGCTTGACCAATGGAGTCGACACAAACATGGGGTGGATGATACTATCATCCTGCATATTAGAACCCCATATCTCCACCGCGCGTTCTGCATTTTCTCAGGACGCTTACCTGGTGCGCACTCGTTTCGAACCATGCCAGTGTCGGATTTCCTGGGTTATGCCTTCATGGAAAGCCAGGATACCGGCCTTTGAACAGCAATACGCGGTCATTGATCCCGGGGTCAGGAAACTGGCCGCACTGGCCATTGTGACGATATGCCCGTGGTCGTTTTCGATCATGTTGGGGAGAAATTCCTTCACGGTCCAGAAGTGAGAGAGGGCGTTCACCTCGAGTGTTCGGCGGATGTGTTCTTCGGACTCCTCCAGGACTGGTCCATAGTATGCGACGCCGGCATTGTTGATTAACACGGTTGGATGGCCGTGATCCTGTCGGATCTTGTCCGCTACATTCTTAACGGAAGCGAAAGAGGTGATATCTGCTGCGTAGTAAAAGACATTCGGGGCTGTATCAAGTTACCTTAGCCACCGGGAACTAAGTAGTAGTGCTAGTAGTACTACTAGTACCAGCCATGAACGGGCTAATTACATACGCAGGGGAAAGTCCGGCTCTTGGATATCGATGAGAGCCACCTGGGCGCCGAGTTTGGCCAAATCGGACATGATATGTTTACCAATCCCCCCGCATCCGCCAGTGAGCACCACAAACTCCTGGGAACTGTTCCAGGGGCGTGACTCAACCCAGTTATTTAATTTGGCCTGAGATGCACGGTCACTGGCTCGCTTGAGAAGGTAGAGAAGCACCAAAATGGCTACTTCTTTTCCGGCGAAGAGAAGTGAAAAGAGGCGCTTCCCGAGTTCGGGCGCCGCCGTAGGGATGGACATGGCTTGATCAAGGTGAACAGGTGATATAGCCGCAGAGAGAATCCAAATATGGTGGGATTTACATCCTGAGCCTGAGAAACTGACAGCGGCCTTTTTAAACCACGTCGGGAGCTGAGATCATGGAGCGGGGGTCCATTACGGATATTTCTCGATCCCTGCGTTCCTCGGCAGGTATGGGTTGGAGACTCTAACTGGCTATTGCCTGCTTTAAAGTTGTGTGCCTCCTTACCTTAACTTTATTACAGAAAAGGGGATGGGATGCCCTGTCATTAGATAGAAGTATGCCTTCTCCCTTCCATCGAACCGAGATCCTCCAAAGAATTACCAGATGAGAGCAGAGAGCCTGAATGACCCGATATCAAGAATGCAAAGTCATGTCATTTTCCCTACTTATCGCGATCGTGATTATTGGCGCCCTCTTAATTAGGACCTCGCGTTAAATTTCCATGTCTTCTCCATCTCCTTTAATGCGATGTGACCTCAGTCAAGCCGGTGATTAACCCCGCATGATAAGCCTGCACTCGGCCTAAAGCGGCCATTACAGGTGCATGATGTTAACATTTTAGTTGATTATAGGGATAGACTCTATAGAGGATGCAAAGGAGACTACTCCTAGCCCAATGTAGTATAATACACGTGCGTTGATTTGATGTTCGAGATAGTTGACTCTTAGGGCTAATGTAGGTTCTACGCTGGGGTAGTCCAGTCGTCGGCCATCCCTGCTGTTCTTCCAATCAACCAATACCGTTGTAACATCAAACCCCAAGTTCACCTGAGTCGCCGGAGGAGAATTTAGTTTTTCCATTTTGCATGTCTTAATTATTATGCTTTCCTTTTCAACGCTTACAGCTGCTGAGGTAATGATTATCTAGTCTGGTCTAGGCTAGATTGGGGTCAGCATGGAGTAAGCGCACTCCCCACCAGCCGCAAATAAATAAGAAACAAGCCACCCGTTCGACGCGCTTAATACTTCCACCATTTTCGGAGCTTGATCGGAACCGCCGTCGTGGTACTACTGCCCAGCACAATGGGCGCCTCATCCCCCGAGGAAGAAGAATACGAGACCGGCGGTCTCCCGCATGGCCCTGGCACGCCCTGCCCACAGGTTGTAATCCACCCATTCGCCGGCCGGATCGGTGGAAACCAAGGCCTCGTCCTCAACCGCACCGACCCCGAAAACGAAGCCCTCCTGAAAAAGGTGCCCGATGCGGCGCCGCTGATGACCCTGCGCGAGGGCTTTTGCTTCAACGGATTCAAGGACCTGGATTTGTGGAAATTCGGGTTTATCGAATGCATGGGTTAGCCGACCGACCCCCAAGTATTCAGCAATGATATACATAGTATAATAGATGACGAATAGCCGCTTATCCCTTTTACAGGAACCATGATGCACACGTTCCTCACCGTCTGGGTCTCCATCCGCGGACCGCTCCCTGATGTACCTACGGCAGCCGGGGTCTTCGGCACCCCTCGCTTTTTCGGTCCCCTGATCGGGGGGATCACCAACTTCATCTCCCTCGCGGTGTTTATCTTCTCCTTCGCGAGTACCAGCGGTAGTCACCTCAATCCGACGATCACGATGGCGACCTTCTTTGCCCGGTTGATTTCGTTCCCGCGTATGGTGATCTACCTGATGGGCCAGATCATTGGGGGTACTCTGGCGGGGTTGATGCTGCGAGAGGCGTACGGGACCCGGGACTTTACCGTTGGCGGCTGCGCGATCGATACAGCCCTGGTGCCAGTGACGGCGGCGTTTACCCTCGAGTTCATCTTCACCCTGACGCTCCTGTTCCTGTCGTTTGGGGTTGGGTTGGATCCGAGACAGGGCAAGATCTACGGGCCGGCGTTATCCCCATTCTTGGTTGGCGCAGGTTTGGGTCTGATTAGTTGGGGTTCGTCGTTTACCCGCGATGGGTATGCCGGAGCTGGTGTGTAGTTTTCTTCGTTTCCGGATACTTTATGTGAGGGGTTTGCTGATAATCTGGTGCTGTAGGGCTGAACCCGGCGAGGTGCTTTGGTGTGTATACGGCTACCACGTTTCCCCACTATCACTGGATACATTGGGTGAGTTATTCCCCTTTCTCTGAAATTTAGGATGAGGCTGATATTAAAAGGTGGGCCCTATTGCTGCCTCGATGGCGCATGGCGTTGTCTACTTTGTGGTGCCACCCTGGAGTGGTCAATGAGGTCCACCGATCATGTATAGAAGTCTCGGCATGAAAAGAGGCATTGTAATTATAAATAGATGATACACTTGTTTATTTCTAAACCCGGGTATTGACCAATCACCAAGCTACAACTTGTTCACCAGATCCATGACATCCAACTACTAGTCCTACTACTAATCGCCAGCATGACGTCGACGATCCTCCACCGATCGATCGATCGACCCAAATAAAACCCAGCTTCCAGACAGCCCCCCCTTTCATTTTATCTCCATCTCATCATATATCATCTAGCTACGGTTATTGATCAAAATAAAAATGGCCTGGTCCTTCGCCCTCCCCCAGGCAATCTTCACCTCCCCCCTCCTCTCCACCGCCACCCCGATCGTAACCGGATCCCTTGTCGGCTACCTCGTCAACCGTACGTTTCACATCCCAGAACATATTAATTAATTTTAATATAATTAATATTAATATTAATATTATATTGCACAGAAAAAGGCACCAAAACCAAATACAAATCCCTCACCCAACCGCCCCTCGCCCCGCCCGCCTGGCTCTTCGCCCCCGCATGGACCCTCCTCTACGGCCTCATGGGTTACGCCGCGCACCACGCGACTCTGACCGTCGCCCCATCGGACGTTGCGACTAGCCAGACGCTGTATACGACGCAGCTGATCCTGAACTATCTCTGGATGCCGCTGTTCTTCGGCTTCCGGAAGCCGGTCTGGGCGTTGGCGGATATGGTGCTGCTCGGGGGGAATGTCGGGGCGTTGATGGCCGGGTGGTGGACGGGGGACCGGACGGCGTTTTGGATGCTGGTGCCGTATGCGGGGTGGCTGGGGTATGCGACGTATTTGAATGTTGGGGTGGGGGTTTTGAATGAGTGGAGGGTTGGGGAGAAGGAGGAGTAGGAGTAGGTTTTATAGGTATAATAAGTATAATAATGTAGGGGGGGGCTGATTTGTTAACCCGCAGACGAGGTCTTTATGTTGGCCATCCTCTTAATGATCGGCACTTCTAATGAATCTGAATGTTAACCCTTGGACAGTCTCAGTCTCAGTCTCAGTCTCCGTCTCCATGAGTATGTCACACCTCACCACCTCATACTGGTCCGTCTCGTAGTATCGGAGCTGCTCCTCATGCTCCTCCGAAATAACCTCGTACGCCCAACCGCGTACATACTCTGACTCCGACCCATCGACCAGAGCCTTGTACTTCCCTCCCCAGGTGCACATCTTCGCAGCATGAACCATCGCCGGCCGAAGACGTGGAACCTCCGAAAGCCCCAGCTTCTCCGCAAGAAACCCTGGATCCGATAACGTCCCGTAAAAGAAATACCAGACGGGGTACTGGCCCTGACCTGGGGGGAAAGCTTGATCCACGCTCTCGGCTCGGTGGTGCGGGAGTGTAGCGTCGTAACCGAGACATGGCGCACGGCTAGAGCCAGAGAGAGCCTTTTCGGCCATGGTAATCCGGATGAAAGTCGGGGTGAAGGAAGCACCCTTCAGGGCTCGGGTTATCGCTCTTTTGGTGGTGCCCTTGATACAGCAGAAAGATGCCTTTCTGGATGCGTCGTCTGTTCCCTCGATCTTCTGGGGTGGGTGGAGTAGTCCGGCGAGGTCTTGGACGTGGGAGACGTCGCCTAGAGGGGGCTCGAGTTTGAGGAGGTATGTTGCTCGAGAGAGCTGATCTGGGGGAACTTCTTCCTTTTCGTGGTAGGAAGGTTGCAGATGATTGTGGAAAAGGTCCGAGAGCTCCTGGTCGTCGTGCTCCTGGATGATCACTGCCATGCTCTCGAGCTCGTTGAGGAGTTCCATTTTATCAGTGGAGGGTCTAGGGTGTGGCAGTTGATGTAGTGAAGATGGGAGAATAGTCAGGAGATGAGTATTCTGCCTGGATGATGCATGATATGACTCAGAATTGGAAATGTCTATATCATACTTTTCTTAATCGCTGGGTTCGCGGAGGTATTTTCCGGGTTTCACTACGACTAGCTTTCAGTCTCTAGGGTACGTGGAGAGGGTCTGCTGTTGATAGATAAATGAATAAGATAGAGCTTCACTCATAGTCGCTCATGATTTCGTCACATGTGCTCGTGTATAATCATATAGGCTTCACCCAGGCTATGCAGGAGGGTATCCTGGACAATGCCTCTCCCTCAGCTACTAACACTCCCACTCACGCTCCCCTTTTCGACAGCACTGGGCTCTGGAGTCCCCACAGCACCACGATTCCTCTTCAGCAGCACAAACGCCACCGTAGCAAATACACCTACGACTCCCAGGGTAACCATCGCACCAGCCACCCCCGCAACAGCATTAGATATCCCCCCCTTACCTTTCCCCTGGGTCACCCCCTCCACAGACGCAGTCGCAGCGAGACAGAAATCCCGCGTACTACCACAAACACTACACCACTCCGCAACGGTCGAAATCGCACGACTCTGCATCTGGCTCACAAAATCCGCCCAGGAGAGCGTCATCTCCGACCCGCCGAACATCGGGAACGGCGTCAACGGCGCCCCCGCATCGGAGCCATTGCGGAACAAGAACCGCACTCTGAGGCCGTCCGTGGTGTCCGGGAACACCGTCACGGTTTCGTCAGTGAAGATCTCGAAGGCCATGGTGGAGGCGTAGTCCGGGAGACCGTAGAAATCGGTCGACGCGGCGGGGAGCTCGTTCAGGCCGAAGAAGGCGAGCATGGTGTCGTAGCTGCCGGCCAGCAGACTAAACTTGACTGTCCCCTTGGAGGCGACGGTGTCGTTGAGACGGGTCAGGATGGCGTGGTTGACGGTTTTGGCGCCGATGGAGCGATCGGGCTGCGAGGCGTTGTAGTTGGAGTCGAACTCGGCGCTGTCGGCGAGGGTGCGGAGCTGGAAGAGCTGGGATGGGGTGACGGCGTCTTTCATGGAGGTGTTGTGGATGGTGCCGACGTTGATGAGGTCGAAGATGGTGAAGGCATTCTCGTAGGACATGTCGTCGTAGGTGAGATCGGAGACGTTTTCGAGGACGGGCCAGAAGTGCTGGTAGAAGGGGCGGGTGGTCGAGAGGCGGTCCTGGTATACGGCGCTGTCGGGGAAGGTGTCTACGGACTGGGTCATGGCGGGACAGTCGTCGTCGCCTTTGATCCAGATGGTGTCCGGGCTGTTCTTGTCCTCGCCGTGGAGGACGACGTATTGGTAGCCATTCAGGGGGGTGGTGTATTGGGTGCCGTTGTTGAGGGTCTGCGAGGCGATAGACCAGTCGAGGGTGCCCAGTGGAGGGTACAGGCCCTGGAGGAAGGCCGTGGCGGTGTTGAGCAGGACGGTCTCGTCCGGTGCCGAGGCGGAGATCTGCGCTGGGACGTATTTGTCCTCTGAGATGCCGAGAATCTGCTTGGGCGAGTCGGACGAGACGTAGAGATCGCGATAGTCAGAGCCGACTTGGAAGTTCTGCTGGAAACCGAGGTTGGTCAACAGGTAGCTGGGGTAGTGCTTGGAGGTGCCTGCGGTGGTTAGGGTTAGCTTGGCCTACTCATCTGTCTCACTCCGAGTGGCCTACGATCGCCATGACGAGAATAAACGGTGACTCCTAGGATGGTTTCGGCGCCGACAGAGGACACAAGGCCGCTGGAGAGAGCAACAGCCAAGGGGAGAAGCATTTTGGCGACTAGAACGAGGATCAGAGGCTGGTTGGAGAGAGAGAGAGAGGGACTGAGGGAAAGAAAGCCTATTTGAACCCCTCACACTGACCGAGTCAATTCTGCCTCTTATCTTCCGATTCTGTTATCAAATGGAATGCTCGGAGATTTCTTCTGCACGCCCAAGCCCCAAGACCTGCCAAGAATAGGATTGAGTGTGCCCAGCCCGCGGAGAATACTTCCTCGGAGAACCCAGAGATGGGATTGAGTCTTGAGATGAGAGGCCAAGATGGCTTCGAACCAATAATGCCGTGTCGAGAAATGACTCTTTGCTATATTTCTCCTCCCTTGCCCACTGCGGAAGTAACCCCTCACTCTTTGATTCAGATCTTTGGCGATGAATATTCTCAGTTTAATCGACGGTGAGTTCAGACCCTCGTATTTAGGGTTTCATGCGGATCTTAGATTGAATTAAAGTTCATATCCAAATGCCGGCTATGGCAATTCTTCCCGAGATGGAGGTTTAGATATTAATAAGAGCCAGTGAGAGGGTAGGATCGTTGAAGAACTAAGATTTATAGCTGCTCCGTGGAGATATTGCTTGACCATCTCCGGTACTCGCTTTATCCAAATCATACCTCGATTGAGTAGACCAAGCTAGCCTAGTGTAAGGCAGCTGAGATCAGTATCTCTATGGCTGGCCTCTCTGCGTAGGAACGGCGAGTTGAATTGATATTGAAGTCATTTATGGAGGAGTGAGATTAACGGCGAGCATCCCCAGAATTAACCATACGAAAAAGATGTTTTGTACATTCCTGCCTTGACCTAGAAGCTATCAGGAAACGCGCCACATTCCTCGTTTAACGGGCTGATAATCTTCGCACAGACCGACTTTCTCAAATCCTCATCGTCCCATGACTGCTGTCCAGAGCTGTATTCGAATGCAAAATTCACACACGTCTGCACCACCTTACCATATCGACTCGTCATATCCATATAGGTGCGGTCGTACCACTCACTCGCGATCCCTTGCCGCATCATCGGGGCGATGTGTGCGATTTGGCACCCGTCCCTCGCGAACGCGGCGAACAGCTTCTCGTTCCAGATTTCCAGGAGCAGAATACCGAGTTCCAGGAACATGGCCTTTGGTTTCTGTTCAGAGGTGGTGTGTTGCGCAGGATGGGAAAACGACTGGAGGACGAGGGGCTGATCCACCTCGATCTCGGATGCATCTCTGGTGCGGGCGACTCTCCGGAAATAGATCGCTTGATTTGACCACGATGTTTGTAGCCATTGGGAGGTTTTCAATTGGAGGAGTGCGGTGGCGAGTTTGAATGCTAATTGGACCTTCTGTCGCGGGGAGATACGTCTTCGAGACGAGAGGAGTTGCTCTAGGTTGATGGTATCGCCGGTCTGGGAGGGCTCGCAGGATCGACAGCGAACTGGGTCATGGCGCAAGAGGGATTTGCCGTATCTCAGCAGCAGATCCAATGATCCCTTGGACTGGCTGGCACTGATCATATCACTGCAGAGGTTGTCGACTTCCGCAAACCCGGGGTCCGATGATGGAGCTGTCACCAAGATGGAGGGTGGCGCAGGCATATTTGTCGTCTTGGATGATGCGGGAGGCGCTCTAACCAGGAGACAGACTCGGTCACAACTCTATCAGTAATACCCCATCAAGAGAAGGTAACTTACGGTTTTGACGCCACTGACCCATCGTCCGCAAACACCGTCACATCTGCCTCGTGCCACAGGGCGGATGTTGTGATATCTACATGGTTCCCAGTGAGCAGGACGCGGAATTTAAAGGACGATGACTTTGGGCCCAGTTGTTTCAAACTTAGGAAAGCTGGGGTATCCAAAAACAGTGCGACATCATGGGAAGGATGGCAGCTGGGAAGCAATGCAGCGTGAAAAGCTTGGAAGAGTCGATCGGTATAGGCTCGGATCTGCTTGAGGACAGACGCCAGGGCGAGAGCCTTTCGCTCATCGGGAATGACGCGCGATTCCTGAATGACTTTTTGCTGGTACAGAATCGTGGTATTCGCGAGCAGCGTGTTCATGCTCGTGTTCAGCGAATCAAGCTCGGCTGTCAATGCCTTGATATCCTCCTCTTTGATGAGGTACATGACGCGCTTGGTGACAGGCTTCCCCTGCGGATCCCGGAACGTCGCGAGAGAGTTGATATCGAATAATGTTAGATGCTTTTTGGTGGATGGTTTCTGCGCAGCTGTGAGCATATATATCAATCTACCTGCGCCCGATGAGAGATAGGCAAGGAACGGATCTCTCCCTCGTTTACCTTTTGAGCCCGTTGGACAGAGTCCAGGTCATTCGCCAGCTCAACCAGGCAGGACTCGAACTCCTGCAGGAGCTCTTCGAAAAGTTTCTGCTTTTTCTCGCCGAGGTACTGCTTCACTGCCTGTCCTGTTGGTCCGTGGGAGAGCTCCTGCCAGTAATCGTCGGCCGGGGTAAGGATAATACCCTTCTGGGAGCATGCTGCACGTAATAGCTTTTCTAGATTATCTTCGAGGTAAATCTTCTGCTCATTCACCCGTCGGATCAGCTTTTTTAATGAAACATCGTACGTGACGGATCGCTTCAATCGTTTGACGCCGTGCTGGTAGGTCTGGAGCCCTTCAATGACGAGAGGTAATGCGCCCAGGACCAGGCCGGCAATCTCTATTCCCGTCACCATCTTTGTATTGCCCAACTGATAGGATATTCAGACAGCAGTGTATTGGTCTTTGATGGTGAAAGATCGCTGAACGAGATGGGCGAGAGGCTGAGCTGAGCTGAGCTGGCGCTGTATCAGCCTCGTTCTCCCTCATTGGACGAACTGGCCATTACCCCGCCCTAAATCGAGCGTCTTATTCCTCCCCAAACCTGTAAACCTGAGGTTTTTCTCCTTCGGGACAGCGTTGGAATGAAGTAAGAATGCCTGATACGGCGGGCTCGACGCTGCATGAGACGGGAAGGAGGATTCTGCTTCAATTTGTCGAACTTGGACATGCCCTCGAGCTGACGGAGTTTAAACCACGATCTGGCCAGTACAAAAGTCCACTGTCGCTGGTCGATGTACAGTCAGAAGCCGAGAGATTTCAGCTATGGGCGGCCAACATTGGGCTCTTTGCCTTCGGTGATCGGTCATTCGATTATCGCGCGCGGGACAGTCCAAGCGTGAACCAGTATACTCACCAGCTCCTGAACGAGCTACAAGAGGATCTTGTCGACTGTTAGTGGAGGAACGAAACCTTAAGCGTCAGATTAGGCTGATTGTGTGCCAGTGTGCGGCGTTATTGCCAGATACCCATACCCAAGAACCGAGCATCTCTTCGAAGACGATCACGATAATGGGAAAGGAGATGTGGACGACGGTGAGGACGAAGATAGCCAAGAAGAGGCAGGTAGCGGAGGTAGTGAAGGAGAAGATTCAGCTTCAGACCTGTTAGAAGAAGACGTATCGTGGATTCTAGAGCAAGAAGAGGAAATGACGGGGTTCGAAGCTGCTCAGACCCTATTTGACGACATTGTTGACATTATCGATCGCCTCTACCGGCTTGCAGCCAAGTTACGAAGTGCAACTGACCGTGCTCCACCGTCTGCCCGGAACTTCTATCGCGACACCTACACGGGGGTAGAGGGTACTGAGGCTTTTCTCACCAAAGATGAGAGAGTACAGGCTAGAATCCAAAGCGAAGGTTTCCACTCGCGCCGTCTCGAGGAGATCATCCGTCAAGCTCAACGCGACCAAGTCGGCAAGCCCTATCCGGAGATCGACCCTCCAGAGTCAGAACTCCCAAACAGCACACTTCCGGAGTTGAAGCCGCATCTCAAAGCGCTCATCCGGCGGATAGCCAGTGGAAACGCATACAGGCAGCAGCAGTTCATCTTCTGGCGACAGAGGGAGTGGGAGAGGAGATATGCGGTCTCCCAGCAGATGCAGCTGGACCTGCAAAGCCCAGACGCAATGCTATCAGGGCAGGGTTCGAGAGAAGAATCAAAGATGAACAATGTTCATGCTCACGACTTGGTCGTGCCTGGCCACCGCCCACTTGTTCCCTCTGAAGTCCCGTCACAGACCTGGAAGATTTCAAAGGATCGGAATATGATAGTCGAAGACAGTCGTTCCCTAGCGGCGAAGACAGAGCAAACGGCCACCCCTACTGTATATGAACCTGGTGGCCGAAAGGTACTAGGATGGCCACCGTTTCCCAAACAACTTGCAGGGAAAAGAGAATTCATCTGCCCTTACTGTTTCGTCACCTGTCCCTCGTCGTATCGTGGGACGGCGCATTGGAGGTTGGTTATAGTTACATGATTGTGCGCCGCTTCAGCTAAATCGCGTAGGGCCCACTTGATCCAAGATCTTCAACCGTACACTTGCACGGCTTGCGAGTGTCCTCAAGGAGACAGTAAACCCCTCAATACCTGGGAGGAATGGGTCGTTCACGAGCAGCTTTATCACCGAATGGAGTACAGTTGCCCCGATCACACTAACGAGACCTTTCCCAGCAGGGAGAAATACATCGACCATGTCTCTCGGGTCCACGAAAGTTGCCAGGAGGATCTTCTCACGTCGGAGGCAGTGGATCAACGGGCACAGCTCTCTGCAAGGCCCGCTGAGCCCTGTCCATTCTGCTCGTATGAAACGGACAACTGGCCGGACATGGACAAGCACCTTGCATTCCACCTGGAAACATTCGCTCTTCTCGCCCTTCCGCTAGCAACTGGGCTGGAGGATGACGCGGAGGACATGGATTCCGTTCAGATCGAAGGGGGTGACGACGATGCCGTGGAGCTTTTGGATAATGAGGTTACTGGGTCCGTCACGAGTCTGTTCGAGGCGGGACAAGATATGGTTGACCAAGACACCCCGCGATTGCTCCCAAGCCCTAAACTCACACTGGCCGCATTGTCGCAGCTTCAGGGAGAGCTAGACCAGCCAGTCGCCGTAGACGATTCGTCCAAGCTTTCTCGTTCCATCTCCAACGGTAGGATGGATTCCCTCGGGGATCAAGGGAACCCTTTTTAGTCCGTTGAAGCTAACCAAGATCTTTCGTAAGAAGCGGACCGCTTCCCTAGGATAACGGTTGGAATTGACTTTGGAAGCGAATTTACTGGTAGGTGGTGGCCCCCCCATCCGTTCTGAATACCCTGTCTAATATTGAATGAAACAGGGGTGAGCTACAAGCTGTCTCGACACAATGAGGACGACAGCACCATCACGGCAATCACAGAGTGGCCTGCCGCAGATTCCCAGATCGAACATGCACCGAAATTCCCCACGCAGATCGCCTATGAGCCGGACGGGACGGTGATATCCGGTAGCGGCTGGGGATACCTGATCAAGCCGGGGACTCCTCGCTGTGTCTGGATGAAATTACTGCTGGATAAAGATGCACTGGTGGCCGAGAACGATGATCCACGTTTGATCCAGGCCGTTCAAGCCGCGGAACAGTTTCTACCACCGGGAAAGACTGTTCAGATGGTCACAGCGGACTTCTTTCGGGAGCTTCATGCCTTTCTAATGACTGACCTGCAGAGGCGCCACCTGGATATAACGATCGATTCGACCCGGATCAGTTTCTGGCTGACGATTCCAGCCATCTGGTCATACAAGGCGCAAGTGCAGACCCTCGAGGCCGCAAAGCAGGGGGGGTTTGGTGCAAGAGACATCGATACGCTGTCTTTGATTCCAGAGCCTGAGGCTGTTGTGCTGGCGGCGCTGAACAATCCTGTGTTCGACGAAGCTGGGGTACGTGGCACGATCCGTGATAGGATAGATTCTCAGATTTTGACGAGGAATTTGCTCTAGATAAACGGCCAAGGGATCTTGGTTTGTGCCTGCGGCAGCGGGACGGTGGTAAGGTCACCCATTGCATACTTATCTACACTGTTGCTGACCGCTGGAGGATGTGACGGCTTACACGGTGCTCAACGATTCTCCCCTGCAATTAGAGGAATGTCATGCTGGAGAAGGTAGGGGAACTGCAAATGGTCCCGAAACTCGGACTCCACTGATACGGGCTTGTAGGGGGCAAGTTCGGCGGAATTACGCTAGACCTGAATCTCTACCAGTTGCTGCGTGAGCGATTCGGGCCGAAGTTCGAGAGCGTTGAATCATCTCGCACCGGGCCCGGCAGTCTAATGATGCAGGACTTTCAATGGAACAAAGTACATTTTGGAGAGCCGAGGGAGGCCCTGAAACCCCTGCGTCTGGCGATGGATGTGGAGGACTCGAGATATTACGATGGGTCCAATGGAGCCATCATCTTGGACACTCAGGTACAGTGTTCTTGTGCCTCGGCTCCTCGCCCTGGACTTATCGTTTGTAGGATATGAGGCAAATCTTCGATCCGGTGGTGGCTCGAATCACCAAGCTTATCGGACGGCAGGTAGACAAGGGCGGCATAACAGTAAGGATGGTCTGGCCCATGGACCGAGAGATGCAGAGCTGACATGTCACCATCCCTAGCGTCTTCTACTCGTCGGTGGTTTGGCGGAATCGCCCTACCTCCAGAGTAAGCTGCGTGAATGGTGTAAGAGGACTCGAGTACAAACGGTGAATTGTTGGGGGAGCAGTATATGGAATGGGTGAGGTGTGCCGTGTATTCCCACCCTGAAGAATGCTAATAGAAGAACTCGTCTCCAGCTGGGGCGCGGTGGCCCGTGGCGTGGAGCTGTCCAGAGTCACCCGCAAGAGATACCGTCGACATTACGGCCTCGTCACATCCAAAGTCTACGATCCCTTGGTGCATGCAGGACACCCCGAGGACCTGTTCGTGTCCGAATTTACGGGGAAGAAGATGGTACGGAATTGCATGACATGGTACATCCAACGAGTATGTGCACCGGTCCATCCCTCTGTTGTTGTTCCCGTTCCTGACTCGAGATAGGGGGATCCCATTCAGCCGGATGGATCTGTGGAGATCCCCTTCTTCAACGCGATCCGGGAGACACAGAGAGAACTGGTGGTTCACTTGAAATCCTGCAGCCTCGATCGAGCTCCGGAGTGGTATGATGAAAAAGGTTGGTTTGTCGGGTCTCGACTCTATCAAACCCCCATACTGACATCTCCTGAACAGACATTGAATCGGCAGGGACCGTCATTGCCAGCCTCCACGGCATGGACTTCTCGCAGTGTCCCCGTAAAGTGATCGGGGGAGCGGCCATGTATCAGCTCGATTATTCCCTCCAGATATTCGTAGATCCGGAACAAGGCACCATCGGCTTGGGAATCAAGATTGGCAGCCAGGTCGTGGGAGAGACTACCGTTGTCTTTGAGGATTCGCATAAAAGGTGATACCAGTCCGCCAGGAGAAGCCTTGCAGGCCACCAGTTTTTTTCGCCGGCGTCCCATGAAATGACCAAGTCCTCGTCCTTACTTTCCAAGTATCAAGGCTGGGTAACTTGAAACTACGTGAGGTGCATCTACACTGTAGTTCAGTCTCAGAATATACTATTAGTCGATAACCCAGCCGAGCGTAGTGGAAATACATATCCGGGATGATGCACTCCGGGTGTTGTCTCTCCCATACCTCGTCAAGCCTCAAATAACTCCCAATTACTCTATAATACAAGACTGAAACACCGTAGAGAGAAACTTCAGAGTCCAAGTCTGTTTTTACCGTGAATATCCCAAGAGGGCATGTTACTCAGATGTTTCCCCCGTTACACGAGATTCTACACCCAAACCATAAGATCCTCATGGCTAATAAATCACTACGCGACAAACCCTCTGCTCCAATCATCCGTGAAAATTATCAGTGCAGGTAGCTCGGTAAATTGCAAGGGATAAAAGATTAACATACCAGAATCCCATCAAACTTCAAGGATGGATGAGGGTAGGGCTAGTCCTGGACTAAAATTAAGCATAATCTCACCCGAGTCCGTTGTTCACGAGCCAATTTCCCAATGTTTATTATTATTATTGACAGGACTGACCCCTTGCTTCCTGACCCTCCAAACCCACCGGTCATCCAACACCAAGACATATTTGTGCGACTTGGCGAGCATGAGTGGTCATACCAGACCACACCATCCAGCCCCTCGGAGCAACCCCTTGCATCAGAGACCCAGAGAGACACGCTTTAAAGGATCTCTCCGCTCGATCGCGCGGTGGCGGTTCGCGATTATACTCGGCTTTAACCAGCTACCTCACCACTTTCAAGTATTCCTACCCACTGTCAAAAGTAAAGTATCTAGCCATGACAGGCGCCGAGAAGCAGACGGCATCGGAGAACGAGCCCGGAAACTCCATCACTCAGGTCTCTGCGGATGGTCTGGAGGTTGGTCTGGAGGATGCGGCGGTCGACGCGGTCGATGTGAAGAAGACCCTGCGCAAGATGGATTTCCATCTGATGCCTATCATCACGCTCCTGTATCTCTTCTGTTTCCTGGATCGGGGGAATATCGGGAACGCGAAGATCGAGGGGATGGATGTGGATTTGGGGTTAAAGGGGCATGAGTATAATATGGCGTGTATGGACCCTACCTACTGACTTCTGGTTGCGTGTCCGGAGGGGAGACAGAGAGGGAGAGAGGCTGATCTTACTAGTGACCGTGTTCTTCTTCACGTATACGACCTTTGAACTCCCCGCGAACCTGCTCCTCAAGCGGATCCGGCCGTCGATTTGGCTTCCTTCGCTGATGGTCGCGTGGGGGACGGTGATGGTAGGTCATAGAGTTCCTCGAGGTGAATGGCAGAGGCTGATCGAAAGCTCGTTCAGACTTTGATGGGAACCGTGCAGAATTATCATGGACTGTTGATCGCGAGAATCTTCCTCGGTGTCGCAGGTACTCCTCCTCTTCTTCCATCCTGATTCACAACTGGATCTAATGAGAATGATCCAGAATCCGGCCTCTACCCCGGTGTCGCCTACTACATCACCACCTGGTACTCGCGCCACGACGCCCAATTCCGCCAGGCCATTTTCTTCAGTGCCGCCAGTATCGCCGGCGCCTTTTCCGGGATTCTCGCGTTTGCCATCGCGGTCCGCCCCCTCCCCTACGTATACTCTCTAATAGAAAGAAAACGAGCGAGTCTGACATGCGTAGAAAATGGACGGTGTCGGCGGATATGCCGGCTGGCGCTGGATCTTCATCATCGAGGGCCTCGCCACCGTCGTCGTCGCATGCGCAGCGTACTTCATCGTACATGATTACCCCGAGACAGCCAGATTCCTGACCGCGGGGGAGAAGGACTGGGTGATCGGGCGCCTTGAGAAGCAGTACTCGGATAACGGGAACAACGTCCCCGATACGACGGAGTTCAAGTGGACATACGTGTGGAATGCGATGAAGGATTGGCAGGTTTATATTGCTGTGCTAAGTATGCCTTTCTTTTTCTCCCAGGATCAGACTTCTTGTCTACAAGGGCTAACGGAGGATGTAGTTTTCTATTCTATCGGCTGCCCATTGTACGGCATCTCGTACTTCCTCCCGACGATTATCAAGAACCTGGGATATACGTCGTCGACCGCGCAGCTGCTCACGGTGAGCCCGTCAATTATATCTACTTCTACGCAGGCTAATATAGCGGCCCTAGGTCCCCCCCTACATCGCCGGCGCCGCAGCCACCATCTTCGCAGCCTGGTGGTCCGACCGCAAGGGCAAACGGTCGCCGTTCCTCCTATTCCACGTCGGATGCATCGCCGCCGGATTCATCGTCTGTCTCGTCGCCTCCGCGAAATGGGTGCCTGGAGTCATCTACTTCGGCGTGTTCCTTACTGTTCTTGGTCGGTCTAACTCCATTTCACTACGCACGCATCAAGCCCCCACTAACAGGAATCCAGGAATCTACCCCGCCCTCCCGTGCGCAATCACCTGGCTCAGCAATAACCTCGCCGGGAGCCACAAGCGCGCGGCGGGGATGGCGCTCCAAATCGGCCTGGGGAATTTCGCAGGAGGTAAGTCGGACATGCATTTCTTTCCTGGTCGTATCCTCGTAGTATTTTTGTAGTATTTCTGGTATAGATCCCGGTGCTGATGGGTGATCTAGCAATGGCGTCGAATTTCTACCGGAGCCAGGATTCACCGAAGTTTATCCTGGGCCATGCGCTGGAGCTGGGCTTCGCGACGATGGGGATCATTGCGATTCTCGTGCAGAGGGGTGCCTATCAGCGCGAGAATAAGAAACGGGAAGAGGCGCTGGCGGAGTTGAATCTCGAGTATACACCGGAGGAAAGGAGGGAGTTGGGCGATAAGGCGTTGACGTTTAAGTATATGCTGTGATCCCGACACCTACCGGACACGAGAGGAAACCATACAATGACAGCATACAATGACAGACGAGATTAATGTACTTGGATATTGTACGCTGCCTAATTCATACTGGTCTAGAGAGTAATAAAAAAGGAGTAGGGGATCAAGCCAATTCACACTCAATCAGGCTCTCGACGCCCCGTCGCGCCGTCCAGATCTTGGTAATCTTCAGCCCGACCGACGCCACCAGCTCGTGCCAGTGTTTCTCGGTGCGCTCCTGGGACGCAAAGTCCGCCATCATGATGACATCCAGGCTGGTCGTCTCCCAGTATGCGTTTGTGCTGGGGATGACGTTCTCGTTGATGAGGATCTTGCTGTGGTTGCGTGTCAGGGCGGGGACGAGATTGGATAGGATGCGGCGGCAGTCGGCGTCGGCCCAGTCGTGGAGGACGGAATGCATGTAGTATGCTCTTGCGCCTGGATTCTATTAACTCATGCCCTCATTTATATAAACAGATAGTCTTCGCCCCGGGGGGGGGGGGGATACCCTTGACAGGCTGCTCGGTGAAGAAATCATGCGCCATGGGCTCAATCGTCGAACTCGAATGCATGGTCTTGGCTTGCTCAATCACCGCGGGGAGATCCTGGAGGATCAACCGGCCCTGGAGATTCGGCCACTTGCGGTGGAACTCGGAGAGGTCGTGGCCCACGCCCCCGCCGACGTCGATGAGGAGGACGTCCGAGGCCGTGATGGAGGTCCCCTCGACGAGGGACGCGACGGGGTAGAAGCCGACGTCCATCCAGCTGGGCCGGCCCTGGTGGTAGACGGTCATGTGGTTGTTGAACTGGCCGGCGTGGGCCGGGTGGTCCTTGAGGTATTCGAAGAAGTGGGAGGGGGTGTTGAAGCCCAGTTGGAAGGCGCTGTGGCGGCCGTCGCTGGGGTTGCGGTAGTTGGTTTGTTTGAGGTGGGCGGGGAGGGCGAGGACGCCTGCGGTGATACAACCGGTCCTGGTTTTGGGTTGATGGTTAGCAGGGGACGGACGCCGTCGAGGGGAATGGGAATGAGGTGGAGGAGGGCCTTACATGCAGGGATAGGCGTCGTGGTATCGCTGGACGCTGAGGGAGGTGGAGATTCCCGTGCGGCGGTAGGTGTCGGCGCCGGCTTCGGTGATGACGCCCATGGCCGCAAGATGCTTGAGGAGACGAGCCAGCATCACCGGGTCGGCGTTGGTGGCCGTGGCCAGGTCGTGGGCGGTCTTGGGCTGGTCATCCTGCGACAAGACCGCGAAGACCCCGAGGTCGACACAGGTCTCGACAGCAGCGTAGGTGGCGCTCTGAAGCAAGCCACGGATTAGAAGGCAGGAACCTCGACGTACAGGAGGGGATATACCTGGGACCAGCAGTGCCGGATGATGGCCTCCCGGGGGGTCTCCAGGGCATACACCAAGGATCTCGCCGTGTCCAGGAATTCAGACCGGATTCTCTCATCGGGATGGGCAGAGTATTCAAACCCATGCAGGATAACCTTCTTCAGCAGGTCGGGGATATCTTGAGCGGCATTGGGGGCAATCCCAACGGCATTGTCAAAGTCTGGCTTGACTTTGGTGCCATTGACGCCATTCTCCTGAGCGGGGCGTTCGGCTTTTGTAGGGGTCGCGACGACCTGCTCAATGCCAATCGTTCCTTCGTCAGGCATGGTGAATATGATAGGTAGAGCAGTTGGGGCAAGAAACAGGGGGGGAGGATGCAGAGTTGCAGGACACAGACGGGACTCGGGGAAGAACCCCTGGTCAGCAGCGGCATGATATATCTCTCCACCGAGCCACTCATGCATCTTGCTCCTTGCAAGCCCCCGAACTTCCTATCCGGGCCAAGCTTCAGAGAGAGACGCCGGAGAATCGGAGTAAATGCCCTGGAACGCCTCTTCTGTCCATCAGACTATCAGACTCTCAGACTATCTTTTTAGGTGCAGCTTTAGCCCACTATGGAATGCAGGGGAGCCTTCTATGAGCCATAGTGGCTCAGATCTCAATCTCCCCCGTCCTTCGTCGCCAATAATGAAGCTCTCCCGAGTCCCACAGTTTTGGATAGTTTCAACCCACGATGATATAGGGGGGTAGTCATCCCCTGGTCACTGGGAGGGGGTGGGATCTACAAAAGAGAGTTCATTGAACGCCCGAGCCTCGAGCCTCGACGTAGCTGTGGCGATATTGGAGGAATAAGACGGGGGGTGATTCCCAAGCAAAATTTGCCATGGAGGATTGATCTCTGCTAAGAGACTGACTAGCGAGGCGGCTCGGGATACCTGTGGGATTGGGGTAGTACTTGAGCCGGAGTCTCCCACCGCGCCGTCGCCACTTGCCGTGCCGTTGGGGGCCTAAACTCCTGACATGCGCGCGGCACACTCTCAGAGGTCCAACCGGTGGAGAGACTCGGGGTTGTGGGTTGATACTTGATAGGCGTTTGGAGTCTTGGACCCGGTGGGATGTGGTGTTATGAGTGATCAGTGTTTTACCTTTCATCCTGTCACCCCCCGGTCCAAATCGCTATAATAGGATAAAGACAGGGGCAGCAGCTCCAACGGACTAAGCGAAAGAATGATCGCCCAACGGCTATCCGGATTGTGCGGTAGCTCGTGGTCTAGGGAGAATGGCGTTGTTGGTCCCTCCAATAATGGGGAACCCTCGGGGATAGCTTCACCTTTTCCCCTAGTGGACGCACGGCCCCACCTCCCGCAGTCATGTCACAGCGATCGGCATTGATCTGTCCTCTCCTTGGCCGGCTTGGATTCGATGGGTTCCATGGATCGGCTGGGATTTTACCGGAAGAGGGCACACTTGAGCTTCAGCGCCCTGAACAGAGCCGTTGCCCTCAGGGAGCATTCTGCCCGTCGTTTGGATTGCTCGAAGCGAGAGATCGTTCCCGCTCCCGGGTCACGCCTCACTAGGCAGGGAATAAATTTCCGGTATAGCCATGGGATGGGGTTCTTCGTCTGTTGTGTGATCTATAATGCATGTCGCCGCCCCGACTACCAGGTCGTCGGATTCTGCTCCCCATTGCGACTCCTGTTTCGACTTGGACCCCTTCAAAGTCTCCGGAATTCCTCGACTTGAAGCAGGATGTCTGCCCATGCAGGGAGCCCCGGCGATGACAAGGGCCCAAAAATCCTGGCCGTCCTCTGGTCCCTGACAGGTCTCACAACCCTCATCGTCGCGGCTCGCATGTACATTCGAGGCCGAATAGTTCGCAATTTCGGTCCTGACGACGCTTTGATTGCCGGGGCGATTGTAAACCCCCTCCTCCCACCCTTTCTCATCCATGGCTTCCAGATAGATGACCGAGAAACAGATGCTGGGCCTCGTTTACTGCTCCATCACCCATGCCAACATTTCCATCGGCTATGGAAAGCACGCCTACACGCTGGCGCCAGAGACCGTCGAGCGGGCCTCCTTCCTCAACACGCTCAGCTTTCTCTTCGGGATCCTATCCTTCACGTTGCCTAAACTGGCTGTCGCGGCGATGCTCAACCGCATTCTCAACCCGAGCTTCTGGCAGCGTTTCTCGCTGTGGCTGCTCGTAGGCACCGGGACCGTCATCTCCATTATCTGTATCATCATGCTGTTCACCATGTGCAATCCTGCCCAGGCACTGTGGAAGACCCATCTCATCCTAGAGGGAAAGGCGACCTGTCGAGATGTGTGGAGTCTGATCAAGTACGGTATCTTCACCGGCGGTATGGCAATCCCCCCCCCCCTCCCTTGGACCTGTCAAAGGATACTTACTCACCTGTTCAGCCACTTCTGCATTCATCGATCTATACCTCGCTGTCTACCCAGCCTTCGTGCTGATGAAACTACACATGTCTCTACGCAAGAGACTAGCCCTGTGTTCCGCCCTAGGCCTGGGATCCATGTAACGACTCCTCTTCTGTCTGTAACCCAGGAGAATTAACGAAACATCTAGTGCCTCCGCGATGGCCATCATCAAATGCACCCAGTTGAAAAGTCTAGCCAATAAAACCGACTACACATGTACATCTTATCTATGCCCCGGACCCCACTATCAAAATCCCTCCCCCGAAACTAACCCTCTCCCACAGACGCAACCGCCGACCTCGTCCTATGGACCAAGTATGGGGGGGGGGGGGGGGGGGGGGGGGGGGGGGGGGGGGGGGGGGGGGGGGGGGGGGGGGGGGGGGGGGGGGGGGGGGGGGGGGGGGGGGGGGGGGGGGGGGGGGGGGGGGGGGGGGGGGGGGGGGG